>CAEFZX010016385.1:0-118894 GCA_903066825.1 Alfaro cultratus | reverse complement strand
CTATTCCCTCTCAGTGTTCTGCTTTTTCTCCACCCACGACCTCCTATCCTATGATAACCTCACATCATAGTGTTACAATATTAGCAGAATAAAGACGCAATTTTAGCAGAAATACATTTTAAAATTAGGAAGAAAAAAAAAAGTTGTTTTAATGAGAACAGAGTTTGTGGTTCTCTGTCGTTTCCACGATATTTTCAACGTCCGGCTACCAGAGATACAAATCGATTGGATACCGATTTTTAGGGTCACGATTCAATTCGGAATGATTTTCAATTCAGAAACCAAATTCTTCTATTCAAACGTTTGAGAGATTCTGTTTAATTTAAGCGACTGGTGAGAGGAAAAGACGGTGCAAAACAGTTTTATTAGCTAATATACCAGAGTAACGTTTCTGTAAGATTCCTCACTGTCGCCCAGCATTACCATGAAATACAAAACATCTCATTTAACTCGTTAAACTCCTGTTATCGCTCAGACTGGCAGCAAAAGCAAAAAATGGGGGTGAAAATAAGAGAGGAGCAGATTCTGGCAGCTCACCCTCTCCATGCGGTTCCGGTGCCGGACCTCCAGCTGCTCCTTGGCTTTCTGGAAGCGGCCGTGCTCCTTGTCGTCCGCCGGCGTCTCGAAGTAGACGTCCACATCGTCGGACCAGGCCGCAGGATCAAAGTAGACTATTAGAAAGTAGGAATTAGTGAGACGATCAAATGAAAAGAGACAAAGAGTCGAGGCGCAGCAGGACAGAAAGGAGCTGAAACGGGAGGAAGGTTTGTTACTCGAAGGTTTGTTCCTTTTCCCACAGCGAGGCTGAGATATCTGAGGGAATCTGACAGTCTTTCCGTTTCAATTTTCCCTCATCGGCTTTCAGCTGACAGGTTTGACTCCATGTTTGACAGCTGGGTGAAACCGGGTGGCCTGTTTTAGTTTTTATTTTTTGGTTTCCTCACTGAATCGTCTAACTAGGAGCCACCAAAGCAGCAGGAGGGAAACCTTATGATGCCGCTGCAGCATCAAAACAAAGATAAACTCCAGCTTCCTGCTCCGACTTCATCTCCTTATGTTAGCCTGGGTTTTTATAAATGTCAGAAAATCCAGTTGGAAAGGTTCCTGAACCGTTTGGAATGATGAAAGCGAATCAACAAGAAAATAAAAAAAAACAAAACAAAAACATCTTGGTGGGTTTCTAAAAATAAACTCTGTGGGAAGACGAACGGAGAAATATGAAGAAACGTCAAACACAAATATGGAGACAAAAACATGAGCATGCACGAACTGAACAAAAGCAGAAAAAGAAAAACATTTTTAATATCAAGCTGTGACCCGATGAGCGACGGGAACAGAGTTCTGGCATTTCCACTCAAAATAGAACGTAGTTTTTTCCTCTGAGGTGTTTTCTAAGACATCGCAGTAGCTCGAAAAAATAGAGCAAACAAATTGTTAAGTTCCTGTTGTTTAGACTCAAGGCTTTAAATGTGACCTTTAACAGGTTAGGATATGTCTGGCCTATACAAAACATATTCAGGACTTTTTTTTTTTTCACAAAATCATTCTTCAGTCTGCTCAGTTCTGCCTGTTTTGAGCGTCCTGTCACTTTAAATCCAAATAATCTGCTGCTGGCCACGCCCACAAATTAATGTGAAAATGGCTGCAAACAGAAGTGTAATTATACAGTCCTACATCTTTGAAAAGCATTAGTGGAGCCTCCTGCACAGCTAAAAAGAATGCAGCAAGTGGTTTCTGGATGATAAGCCAACAACAAGACACTTGTGTTTTCCAGCAGCCATTGTACTCCGCGTCCTGCAGAAAAACCTGCTGACCAAACGTTCTGGAGCTCAGCTTGGGTTGCTAGGTAACGAATCATTGCGACTCAGTAATCTGGTGGTTTCTGAAACAAGACACCAAACGCATGAAATTATTGCCAAAAAAACGGGGGATGTTTTTTTTTTTTTTTTTAAAGTGCTTGGGCTATTTTTAGGAGCAGTGAAGACAAAACGGAAGTAAAAAAAAAGGTACAAAATGTGAATTTTGCAAAACAGGTTCCCTTTAAGTCATGACAGGCAAATGGAGAGAAATCAAAATAAAATTACGAGATGATTTCAGCAGTGAAGAGGTTTTGCTTAATTGGAGAAAAAGCAAACCAAAGTGATGCTTATCGATTTTCAGGCCGACGGGCAGAGAGGACGGCTCAGCCACGCAGGCCTCCGTCACGTTAGACTTACAGTTGTAAACGCACATGTTGATGCAATGAAACCAAGAGTCGAAATTGTTTTGGTTGCCGCGGCAACCACCGTACACAAAGGGCAAACAGTCCTGCCTCCCCATGTCGTAGTACCATCGAGGAAAGTAGGCGCGACAGACGCCCGTCTCACTCGGAAGGGAGCAGATATAGTTCAGGGCTGAAACGATTAATCTGAGTAAATACACTGAAAAAAAAGACTGTCTGGTGAAACAGTAAGTAAGCTAAAACTGCACAAAAAATATATACATTCTGCATTTAAGATAAATAAAACCTTTGTAAGTATGTTCTACTCATAGTTTTAGTTTCACTTGGTTAAAATTTGTTTTGTAAATATACAGTATATATATAATATAGTACATATATATATATATATATATATATATATATATATATATAGCACCTTCAGCTCCCTTTAGTGTACTCTAGAGTGTCTGTAGATTAATTGCTAAAATAATAGACATTTGTTTTTCTTATACATTTTTTTAGAAAAAAAAAAAGATTTTTTTTTCTTTTTGCTAAAATAGTCAATTATTAAATGGCTTTTTTTTGTAAAAACTACTGTAGTTAATTATTTGTTTATTTTTATTTTTTAACTTACTTCTAACATTGCATAAAAAGGGCTTATGTGGTTAAATAAAAAATCTGTAGTATCTGCCATTTTTAAAAAACAGGTTAATCGATTAATCGTCTGAATAATCAAAACAATAATTGGTTACTGACATGGCTGTGAGACTCAGTTAATCTCCAGAATAATTGATCGATTTCTAAAGTTTCTTGCAGGAGTGTTTTGAACATCATGGCGACTTTAAGGTGAGATAACCTGAAATAAAATGATCTACATGCTGATAAGTTGTAAATTGAAGTAAATAATAATCATTAATATTTCTATCAAAATGAATGCAGGATAATATAATATTAAAGAAAATATTGCTCACCCTCACGAAGAGGAATTTGCTTCTGCTTAATTTTCTTTGGTAGTTTGCTGCTTTCTTCTTCTTTTTCTTCTTCTTTTGCTTCTTCTTCTTCCTCTGCTTTCATTTTTGTCTCTTCATCCCCGTAGACGTAGTGGTACTCGTCCTCATCTTCCTCCTCTTCCTCCTCCTCATCTTCATCTTCGTCCACAGCCTCCACCTTCTGAATTGGTTCCTTATTAGCTTTGGTCACACTGACATGAGAAAGATGAAATAAGACAATTAGCGCTTTTTTCCACCCGTGTATCAGTGTTTAAAACATTGACGCATAACTTCCTTTCACAATAAAACTTTTTTAAATACATTTATTGGTACCTCATATCAACGATCCCACCAACCTCAGCAAGTATTACTGTACGTATAAACACAGGGAGTCATGTTTAAGTCTCTCTGTGACAACATATTTTTTGTTGCAGTTAGCTAGAAACAAATTTTAATTTGTATATAGAAACAACATAAATTTTTTTTTTTTTTTTTAACAGAAGCATGGCTTGCAGCTACATTAAAGCCTTTAATATGGATCCGTTGCAGGAGGCAATAAACTGCTAGCTAACATCGACTAGCATTGGTTTTAGCTGTTAAGTTGTCAACTTGACATTAAATCTTAACGGACACCCGATATATAAAAGTAAAAATGTGCTTTGCTACACTATGACAACTAGATGGCAAGGTTAGGAAAAAGTTTTAATAAAAAAGAAAAAATAGCAAAGGAGAGGGAAGTAGGTCAGCTATGCTAGCTTGACTATGACAACTGTAACATATAGATGTGATGTGGAAATCTGTGTTTCCGTTCAGTTAAAAAAATAAAAAAGGCAACCTAAACACCAACTCTGACAAATAATTGGTAGAGAAAGTGTGTGAATTAGCTAATCTACCACAGCTGTGTTAGCTTAGCTAATAGCAGCAGTAGCTAATCTACCACAGCTGTGTTAGCTTAGCTAATAGCAGCGGTAGCTAATCTACCACAGCTGTGTTAGCTTAGCTAATAGCAGCAGTAGCTAATCTACCACAGCTGTGTTAGCTTAGCTAATAGCAGCGGTAGCTAAACTACCAAAGCGATCACTTAATAATAAAAGGGAAATAAACATCAAGGCTAAAAACAAAACTGTGGTGGCCTGAATGTTCTGTCCTTTGTGAAGGAAATGTTTGGGTACATTTTCATGCTGAATTCTGATAGGTCAAGTGGCGCTGCCGTCAGTTGCCATGGATACGAGTCTAAGTGTAGCGTAGCCAACACAGAGAACGAGAAAAAAGTGTTTTTTAGTTGTTCTTCAAGGGTTTTTCTGCGTTATTTTCCCCTTTGTGGTGGCACATTGTACTAAACTGCAAAATTTCTAGATGTAAACGATAACAGCCCCGAGGCCTACATATAAAAAATCTGCTTATTAGCCATGTGAAGCTTTAAAACATGTCATATTAAGTGACTTTCTAGAAAGAAGGATGCAGTCTCCTGAAATAAACTTGCTTTATGTCATTTACAATCCATCCTTGACATGTTTACTGTTCGTTCCTGACAAATCAGATTTTCAGTTGTCTTTAGTGACCAGTTCTGCTAAATTACCTTGCTCTTTCAAAAGGCCTGTAAAAACAATAATTACCTGTAAAAACTACAGCAGATTATTTTGTTCTGCATCTGGCATTTTGCACATAAGTTTGTGGTTTGTTTGTGTCCTATGGAAAAGAATATAAAACTTGATATTACAGGTAACTTACATGTAAAAGCTTTTCCAAAAACCTTATATTTTAGAAAAGACGCCTTTCAGTATTAGAAAAACGGCATGAACTGACCAATAAATACATTAATATTGCATCTGAATGGAAAAACTTTGCTATGCAGCTATGAACTTCAATCTATTTGCTTGAAGTTCAGTTCTTCCTCTAGTTAACCTTACACCTGGAAAAATAGTCAAAATGTCGTGGTGGGGATTTATTGTGTCTTCCATTGTATTACTTTTTTTTTAATCATGATTAATAGATTATTGAAATAATCGTCAACTCATTTCGTTCAGTTTTCCTAAAGGAACGCTATATTTTTACCTCTTAGGCAGTAAAATGTTTATTTTCTTCTTACAAAGAGGACTTGAATTATTTGCTTATTTGCACTTCTTAATGTATTTCTAACATACCAAAGTGGTTAAATGGAAAAAATGGATTAATCGGATTAATCAAGATTAATCGTGAATAATTGATTATTGAGATAATCTCCAACTAATTTAGTGTTTGATTAATAACTAATTGGAGTATACAGACTCATAAATAAGGCTGTTTAGTGAAGAAACAACATATGCAGAGGAGTAATTAAATCAAAACTTTAAGAAAAAAACCTTTTCTTTGCTTGGCTGGTATGCATGCTAAAGCACAGCTGATTTCTGCGCACTGAGCAGCTCAGCATGCTTCAGCTCACCATTATTTCTCCTTGACTGGGTTTCTGTTGTTCCTATTTGCTGATACCACTAACAGTTGATCGCTGAATGTTTCAACTTGCTGCACAGGCGGCATCCTCTCACACTACCATGCTTGAATTCACCGAGCTCCTGAGAGCGACCAGTTCGTTCAAAAAAATGTTTGTACAAGCAGTCTGCAAGCCTTTACATCCTTGAGCTGAGAGAAAACAACCTTGGAGAGGTTGGGACAGGGGAAGAAAACGATTTAGAGCAGAGGTGGTCCGGTTCTGTCCTCAAGAGCTGCAACACTTTAAGTTTTAGACGCTCCAACAGTTCTGAATAAAACGGATGAATTTCCTCATCAGCAGATCATTCAGCTCTGCAGAGAAGTGGTGGTGAGCTGTTCATTTGACTCAGGTCTGGCAGAGAAGTAGCAGCAGCTATCTAAAAGTAGCTTTTGAGAACTGGATGAAGGAATCCCTGATTTAGAGAGTTTTCACACCTGATAGTCCGGTAGACTCGGTTCTATTGGGGACCAAAGTTGCAACATTTATTATATTTTCAGCTGCTGCGGTTCACTTTCACACTGCTCTGTGTTGAAAAACCTGTTCCCCTCCTGGCCTCCAGGGGCTCTGCACAAAAACCCACTGAAGGAAACGACACAAAAACCTCTGAAGAAGAAACTGAGAGCAACTTCCTGCTTCATGAGATGTAAACAAAAATGGAGTAGCATCAAATTTGAGTGGTTGTAGGATTTCTTTTTTGTCTTTGATAAAATAAATGTATTCTGCTGGCACTAGACTCTTTTGTTTTGGTTGTATTTACCCAGAATGCCCTGGGCTGTCATCCACTTCCTGGTTTTGGAGCGGTCTGGTTCATTTAGTGAGGTGTGAATGTGTAACTGAACTCTGATGCAAATGGAAAAAGTGAACTCTAGTCCACCTACAAACCTCATTCTTTGGTTTAAGTGAACTCCAGTGCAATTTGAAGGCATGAGGAAAAAACAAACAGGAAGTGGACTACAGCGCAGGGCATTCTGGGTAAATACAACCAAAACAAATGCATGAGTGTGACACTAGCAGGAGAAATGGCTTGTTGTCTTTTACCAAAGGCAAAAGAGAAATTCTAAAACTGCTAAAATCCGATGCCACTCAGTGTCTTCTTCAGAAGTTTTCATGTTGTTTCCTTCAGTGGTTATAAGTGCAGCGCCCCCACAGGCGAGGAGGGGAACAGGTTTTTCAAAGGGTTTGGGTCGCAGCAGTTGAAAATGTAACAAATGTTGTAATTTTGCTCCCCAGTCGAACCGAATCTTCCGAACTATCGGGTGAGAAAACACTAAACTTACACAATACAATCAGAAGGTTTCTCTTGTTGCATGAAGTTTCAAAGATCTGCTCACCTTTCCTCTAGAGGCTCATCGTCACCCAGGGCAACATCCTCATTCTCCATGTGCTCATCTTCATCGTCGTCTTCCTCCTGGGAGGGCAGGGACGACGGGGCGGACTCTACGGAGCGGGAGGCGGGGCAGCAGACGTACTCTGTGCCGTGGAACTTGTCGATGTCGCAGGGCAGCAGCATGCCGTAGCTATGGAGCACCATGGAGCTCCTGGAGCAGGCCTGGCAGGGTCACACCAAGCAGCTTCCTGTCAGTGGATTCTCCCACCAGAGTACCTCTGCCCACAGGTGAGCACCGCTGCCTAAAGAGCTAGCTGCGCTAACCCTAACACGCTAATCACAAACATTGGCTTTGCTAACGCTAAAGTGCTGAACAAACCTGAGTGAAGTTGGTCCCCCAACCTTCTTCAAATCAGACAAAATTGGTGTCAAACGTTTGTGCAGCAAAATTTTTTGTTTGTGCTGCTATCATTTTAAAGATATAAAGAAATGTTTTTAGAGGTCATCAAAGGTCAACCAGCCCCCCCACTTTTATAAAATCAAACGAAATAGGTGTTAATCAACTTGGCTACGTTTGTGCTGGTTTGTGCAGCAAAGATTTTCATCAATTTAAGTGGGGGGGCTGGTTGACCTTTTGACTTTTAACCTTTCATTAATATCTTCAAAGCCAAAGCAGCACAAACGAAACTTTTTGCTGCACAAACGTAGTTGAGTTTTATTAATAATCTGTTTATATTAAAATCAATTTAGGAGCAGCTAAGTATGCTAAACGTTGTCAAAACTAGAAAAAAAAACGCAAAATGAAAAATCAGTACTGCTGATCGGCTGTTGGCGGATTGGCCCAACTCAGCCACCGATCTCCTGGCTGAGTCTCTAATAAACGCTATTTTTCCACTTCTGGGTTCTGGATTGAACAGGGATGTTGTTTTTTTTCTTATAATTAACATGCTTTAAAATTTTCTACAGTTTTATCCGTAACCCATCTGCTTATTCTCCAGAGAACGACTAATTTCTGAAAAAAATGGATTTGACAAAAGATTCCAGATCAGATATCTGGCAGATCTATTCAGTCTAATTCTATGTTTGATTATTTATTTTGCATTATATTCAGCATTTCTAATTTCACTTTCTGAGCCAGTTCAAAGAAAGTTTGTTTCAGTTTATTTTTTCGTAAAGTAGCCATCCTGTTGTTTTTGTCAGTTTCAGTTTCTTTATTATTTATTTTAAATTGGCCGATTTACTCCTAATTAACTGGACAAATCAAAGTTGTTTTTCCAAGTTTTACCAAGCGAATTAAGATATTGGTGCATTTTAGTGAGCTACATTGGTGAAGTTATCAAATAAATTATCAAATAAGTTTGTAATTCAGTAGATTTATGTTTTAATGTTTCAAATCAATTCAGATATCGGTATCAGAAGTACAAAAAGTGAATCTGTGCGTCTTTAGTTCACACTTAAAAACTAATTTCTGTTGGTATTTCACTGGAAATCCCAGTGAAATACTTTAAAGTTTGTGGTTGTACTGAGGTAAAATTTTGAGTTTGAGTTTGAGCCAGACGGTCCACATTGTCCCAAAGTCACGCTGTCCTGCAGGTGACCTGCTTTTCCCAAACGTTTCCATCCTGCAGCAGCTGGAAGGTATCGGATACGAACTCGGCTTGAAACTTCACCAGCGCAGAGACGGATTAGCCGCCCCGCTTAACATCTCAGCAGCAGCTTGAGAAACAGCATCCTTTGTTTTCCAAGTCGTTTCTCACATTTTCTCCACTGGAAACGTTTCAAATCGGCTGACAGTTTGCATTAAACGCCCACGGTGCAGAAGGAAACAGAAAACCTAGAAGGTGAGGAAATGTTTGAGGAGAGTTTCAGTTACGGTCAAACCAACTCTGCAGCCTCCTGAGGGGGATTAGCAGTCGCAGCGCTAATCTGATTATAGGCTGAAATGTGAGGACGTCTGATCACACACACTCACAGAGGAGGAGGGAATATTTTTAAAAATAACCGTATTATGGATGTTTTTTAGGATTTACTGGGCTTGATATTAAACATTTGGAATAATCTTCAGGAACAAACCCCACAAAGTCTTACAAAGTAATTTTAGTCTAGTTTCTAATGCAAGTAAGTAAGAGTAAAAAAGTATTTGGTAAAAAATCTATTCAAGTACTGAGTATCAATCATTTAGGATTTAAAAATTACATAGTCAAAATATAAAGTTAAGTGGAGATTTTGGTATTTTAAGGACCAAAATTACAATAATTCAGATAAGTAACAAAAAATAACTAAATGAGACAAAAGAGTTTGTCTCATTTTCTTTCAATAAAAAACATATGAAACTTTAACAAGAACTGCAGGTGTGTATCTGTGAATTTTAGGTTCAAACATGTTTGTTTTTCATTCAGTGGGTAGAAAATCCAGAGAATTTACTCAAATAAGAGTAGAAATACTTTATGATAAAATTACTCAAAGCACAGCGTAGTAAAAATACTCCTAAAAGTTTATTTTTTCAAAATAGTTACTCAAGTAAATGTAATTTAGTTAATTACTGATTTGGAAAATACCAAAATTTCCATTTAATTTTATATAATATTAAATTTGATCAGTTACTCAGTACTTGAGTAAATTGTTTATCAAATACTTTTTTACTCAAGTATTTTTATGGACGGATACTTTTTACTTTCACTTAAAGTAAAAATAAGTTGAAGTAGTGATAACCTTACTTGAGTAAAATGTTTGGGGGCAATATTTATAAACTTATATACACTTTCTTGCTATATTCAGCCACATTTCAAACAAAAACAATCAGAATCTTTTTAAATATCGGTCAGAAAACTTCACTGCTGATTCTTATAAAACTTCCTAAATATTAAACGGAGAGAAGAAGAATTCAGTTCAAACGTTTCAAAAAATCATCTTGGAAGATGCTTGGAAGGGATTTAATTGTGTAATCCTGCTGAAGTCGTTTTATTAAGACTCTCAGAAAGCGCGTCAGTTAGAAACGTATAAACGTCTCCTCTAACCAAAGCGTGACCAGGGAATTTGTAAAGTCGGTAATCCTGCGGAGCGGATCCGGTCCTCACCTCCTTGGCCACGGCGTGCCACTGCTGGTGGCTGATGCACAGGTCCATGCGTTCCTTGTGGAAGAACTTGCACTTCTCTGGAACCAGCAGGACGTCGCTCACAAACTCGCCCACTGAAAGAGAAAGATGGCCGTTAGTCACAGCACCAATCTGTCCAGGAAAATCCATTCCTCTGAAACACGGCCGGGTTGGAGGCAATAAATCAGCCGACTGGAGTTTAAAAAAGGAAGATGAGATGAGGATATTCAATAATTCATAGCTGCCTCGTCCTTTAATTTTCTCTATGGTGGAATAAAAAGGCGGCCTTTGACATCTGCACCTGTGTGAACCCCTAAACTAAAAAAAGGGATTATCCGACCTGCTTAGGTGCAATGGAGAAAATCGGTTTCACATTTTTAAACTCTTCCTGCGTCTCAATGATATCATTTGCTTGATGATTTATATTCAGCCATGTTTTATTCATGGAGCAGGAAGTCAGATCCGGAGGAAATAAATGGCTTGAAAGGCATCTTGTGACTCTCTATGAATAGTTTCAGGCTGAAATCCGTGCAGATCTAAATGTGGAGTCGGGGGTCCTGATGAAGATTAAACGCCTGGCTGGCATTTTGACGGAGGAGAAAATGGCAGCGGGTTGGTGGAGTTGGCTGGGAGCCGGCTCATTTAGCGGCTCGCCATAACCTCGGACGGCGGGAACGCCGCTGGAGGCAAGAGCGGCCGGGAAAAGCAGTGTTTTGGAAAATGAGAGGGTAGGAAAGGAAGAGGAGAGCGCTGGAAATAGCAGAGGACTCAGCAGCTGCTTCTCCTCTCCGTCTGGGAGGTACAGTTACAGAAAACATTTAGACCTGGAGTCGGCCGCACAACAAGTCACTTCACCACTGAACGGGAACCTATTATGAAAAATTCACATTTTACACATTTTTTTCTTCTAGTTTTGTCTCTAATGCTTCTAAAAAAAGAAAAAAAAAACACCCAGTTGTTTTATGGAAATGAGTTAATGTGCTTTGGTGTCTGGAAAATGACCAGTTTCAAAAACCTCACATTCCACAGGCACTGCACCGTTACCTAGCAACCCCAGTGGAACTTCAGCCGTTACCTAGCAACCCCAGTTTAACTCCAGCACGTTTGCTCAGCAGGTTTTACTGCTGCACAATGGCTGCTGGAAAGGACAAATGTTTTATTGTTGACTTACCATGCTACATTCTTGTTGGTTGTGCAGAAGGCTCAACTTCTGCTTTTCATTTAGTGGGCAGAGAATCCAGAAATTTTATTCAAGTAAGAGGAGAAATACTTCATAATAACATTACTTAAGTAAGAGCAAAAAGCACAATGGCTACTGGAAAAGAAGAGTATTTTATCGTTGACTTCCTTTCAAGAAAACCATTTGCTACAATCTTGTTGGTTGGTTGTGCAGGAGGCCCCACTTCTGCTTTTTGAAGATGTACAGTTGTATAATTGCGGATCTGTTGGCAGCCATTTTCCCTTACAAGTTGGGGGTATGGCCAGCAGCAGCACATTTGGATTTAAAGTGACAGGACGTCCTAAAACAGCTCAAAGTTGGCAGAACTGAGCAGACTGAAAATCTCATTGTAAGAATGATTTTATGCAAAAAATTTAATGAACATGTTTTGTATAACTAGCAAACCTATCCTAACCTGTTCAAGGGATCATAACAGGTCATCAACGTTTACACTTGGAAGTGAAAATGGCTGCAAACAGATGTGCAATTACACAACAGTACATATGTGAAAAGCAGAAGTAGAGGCTTCTGCACAACCAACAAGAATGCAACAAGTGGTTTCCGGATGGTAAGACGACAACGAAAAACACTTGTCTTTTCCAGCAGCCATTGTACAGGGCATGCAACGGTAAAACCTGCTGATCAGACATGCTGGAGTTAAACTTGGGTTGCTAGGTAACGACTCAACAATCTGGAGGTTTTTGAAACGGTTCATTTTCCAGACCCCCAAAAACAGCTCATTGCCAAGGAATTGGATTGGATAATTATTTTCTGAGCTCTTCAGCTGTTCTTAGAAGCAGAAGAAACACTTTGGAGGTGTGTGCGGTTCCCCTCAGCCCACTGCATAAAACCCTTTCTAATGTGGATATGATGTATTTATCAGCCAGGAGAGAGCAGGTTACTGCAGCTGCTGATTGAAATCCTTCTGATTAAGGCCAGAACATCGTTAGGACACGAAGAGCAGAGAGGCCAAGAGCTTTAATATAGCCCAGTTGGAGCGCTGTGGTCCGGATTTTAGGTTGCAGACATGACATGACCCCAACACGGCCAGTCCTGATTCAGATTCAGCTGAAGATGAAGCGACCAAGTTCCTCCACAGCGCACTGCCAGGTCATTTTACGTGCAACAAGATATTTTACCCAATAAAGTTAAACAATCTGCCACTGGAATGAACAATTTCATTAATATTAAGAAGTTATTCACTAAAAACAAGCATAATTACTAGTGATAAGTTACTTTTAAGTTAGTTTTGTCTCATTTCAAGTACACCAAGTTATCTGACCTTGAAGTAGATAAGGTCTGTGTTGAGTCTGAAAACTTTCTAATGTGTTTCCTGGGGTTTTCCTTGTTTGACATTTATATTTGTTTTATGATCTGAAACGTTGAAGTCTAATAAAATAACACAAATCAGAAACGGAGCAAATACTGTAGCAACATCCATGTTTACTGCAAATAGATTTACAGGCTGTGTCAATGTAAAAAAAATTCAAAAGAATTGTTTCAAATAAAATCAAATGAACTGTTTCAAACTTTATTAAGGTTTTATACCTAAAAACAGAAGCAACAGCAGAAAAACAAGAATCTCCTTTTGGAACGAAGCAAATAAAGCAGCTGGAAGAATAATTTGCATATTGGCGTTTCCTCATATAAAACACAGTAAATAATGACATTCAGTCTCCTCCTCTAATGTTCTGCACAGTGTTTGTTTGCATTGCATCACAGACTGCAGAAATCTGATCACGCAACCAGGATTATTTGAAGTAATAAAAATAAAACAACGAAGGTAACTGGAGGTCAGTGTTGCATAACAGAAATATTTTCTTATAAACTCCAAGTTTCACCTTCCAGCTCGAATACACAACTTCGTTTTTCCCGTTTCAGCATTTTTTATCTTCACCCACCAGTCCCGACTGTCGCCATTACTGTCCTCTCCTCCACCGCGGCTCGTTGTTCTGTGATTGTGAATGATTGTCTGGCGCAGGTTATTATGACTCAGGGTTTAATGCTCAGCGCAGAGAAATGTACAAAGAGACGGAGGAATGCAATAACCTCAGGCGCGGTGCTCCGAAACAAGCCCCAATCTGTTATCGGCGCCGTCACTCTGCCGTTTTGATGGTTTGTAAATGTGGAGGCTGCTCTTTATAAAACCCACAAGCTTAGTCAACAGAAGAAGAAGAGAATTATTTAAATGCCTTTTTCCTCTGATAAGTCAAAAAGGAGAATTAAAAAACCAAAGACTTCTGTGAGAGAATCAATATCAAACTGGAATTCATAAAACAAAAGGGAATAAAAAGTAGTGGTGCTATAAATGTACTATATATAAAGGCATTCTATCCAAATTGTGTTTTAAATTGATCTTTTTATGTTTCTTTGGACCAGATAGATTTCACCATAAAACTGTGTTTTCTGGAGGAACATATTTTATATTTTATTCACGTTAAAGTCCAATTTGTTTGAAATTGGACTTTAAAGGATGATCAATACACAGAAAGTTTTGTTCCAATCAAAATGTTAATCACAGACAAACCAAGTCTTAAAAATACAAATTAAAATAATCTGCTAATGGAGAAACAGCTGCTAACATCTAATTCAGATGTTTCTAACATCTGAGTTAGATGTTAACAAAACCACCTGAATTTGCAGAGATTTTGTTTATGGAGAGAAAACATGGAGGAACTGAAACTGTGCATCAATTTTAAACCAAGCTAATTTTGTGTAGCTTATTTTATTTTTCTAAAACTAATGACCTCATACGGATTCAGAACAATTAAATTATATCATTCATTAATTTAGTTTCTTTCTTATTAAACTGTAATTACTTTACAGTGATGCATATTCCTAATGACTCAGCTAATTAGCACTTTCTTGCTAACTTTTAGCACCCTTAACTTCCCCTAAATTTATTTTTCCTGATTAATTCTAGTGCACTAATTTACTCAGCTGTTTGTAAACATTCAATTGAATGAAGTTTAACATCTTTGTTGAAATTTTTCTAACATCTACATGATTAAAATCAACGCATTAGCATTAGCTTCCACTAAATACCATGTTGGTGTTTAGCTCTAATGTTAGCGGAACTAATGTTTATGATCAATGCTTTAGGGTTTGTGTAGCTAACTTGTTAGGTAGCTGTGTCAAATTATTAGAGATGATCAAAGCTAAATAAAAAACTCTGGAACCTAAATGCTCTGATGAGTGTCTCTAAATGTGTAGCAGCCAAATCTAAAAACCTACGAAACTGGATGGGAGGAAAACTAAAGCCATGATTTTGCCTTTGCTTGATGCTATTGCCGTGGCTTCTTTAGATAAAAAGCTATTTGCCGATGGGTAAAACCCGACTAAGTGAATCTGACTGTTACAGCATATGCTTCTCTCAAGTATGTGACATTTTGAACCTTTCATTTCCTCCTCAGGTCAGACAGTCTGTCGTCTCCTGTTTTTATTACAGCAGCTGAAGGCTTTGCATTTCTGTTAAGCTTTTCTATTAGACACAAACTGACTGGGTTTCTAATTAATTGAGAATATTGGATGATTAAAGATAATAATCCTTTTCTATGATTGTTTTATAGCTTTGATTGGCAATAATTGCTGTACAGCAGTTTTCAACTGTGTGTCGTTTATGATTATAAAATACAGTTATTCAATAAATTAGAACATGCATTCAGATTAGGCTTGTTTGTCAGATTAAAATACTTGTTGAAAAATATAACTCAGAAACTATTAAACATACTTTTTCTTAAATCCATATTTCTATAAAATAAAAAAAGTCCTTTTTATTGGTCTGATGTAATACTGTAATTTTTAACGTCATGCTTTCATTACCCACAAGTAGAAAATCATCATAATTAAAAGAAATAAAGGCTTTCAAACATCCATCTCTGTGTAATTATCTATATAATGCGTTTCCGTTAGTGATAAAGTTCATGAAATAAATGGGTTTTTCTGTAATATTCTAATTTTGTGAATGGAGGTATGTATGTATATATATCCAGCATTTTTCAAGGGAGACATGGCCTCCCTTGGCCCCCCTCTTGGAGACACCACTGCTCAGACAAAGATGTTTCTTCTTTTTATAGCTGGAGGGAGAGTCTTTGTTTTCAGGAATCCATTTCTCATATTCCTTCATCCCTAGGAGGGAGAAGCACCGCGCTGCGGTCTTTTTTCTTTATCGGACTTTGCATGTGACATTTCATGCAGCAGAATACGGCCATGTTGCCGCTGCAGATTATCGTGATCCTGCCGGGAACAGAGGAGGACGGGAGTCGTTTGTGACAGTGCGGTCAAACAGCGGTACGAGATGCAATAAAGCAAGCCCTCCGCCGCTGACCCTGGGTGTCAGCGCGAGTTTATGACCGCTGTCTGAGGGGGCAAATAAGATTGTGCTTTATTGCTCAACAAGCCTCCCCAGCAATAAAATCCTCCCCCCATCAGCCATCCGTTCTGGGAGACATTAACTCCCCATCCAGCGCGGATCGGCTCAGTCTGCAGCTAAAGGCCAGAATTAGTGAACCGAATCCAATATCATTCAATGTCACCTCTGCCCAAGGCTGAAATGACTCATAAGCTCTTCGTTTTCAGCACAGAGGGGAGCAGGGGCTGAGTTAAAGGAGCGTTAACTAGCTTACCTAAGCACATGTAAGGCACCACGATGTGGGCGTGGCCTTTGCACACCTTCTTCTCCTTTTTGCACCAGTTCTCAATGCGGACAGGCTGGTTGGCTTCCACTACGTTGGTGATTTTGAGATCTGGATACATCTGTTGGAAAAAGAAACCAGAAGTAGATATTAAACACTGATGTTTATGGTTGACTGGAGCTTTAAAGGTGACCTATTATGATTCATTGAACAGGTTAGGATAGGTCTATGGTCTATACAAAACATGTTAATTATATTTTCTTTCTCTTTTTTTTTCCAAGATCATTCTTAATTAGAGATTTTAGTTTGGTCAGTTCGTCCTATTTGGAACTGCTTTAGCTCCAAATAAGCTGCTCCTGGCCGCGCTTACACTTGCATGTGAAAGTGGCTGCAAACAGATGCACAATTACACAACCATGCATCTTTGAAAAGCAGTCGTAGAGCCTCCTGCACAACCAACAAGAATGCAGCAACTGATTTCTGGATGGGAAGCCAACAATAAAATATATTTTACAGCAGTAAAACAAGCTGACCAAACTTTCTGGAGCTCAGCTTGGGTTGCTAGGCGATGGGCGGAACTCCGCTGTGGTTGCTAGGCAACAAGCTGGGCTTACTATGTCAGTGCCTGCTGATTTGAGATGATACATCTGGAAGGTTTTTGAAACAGAATACATTAACTTGCTGCCAAAAAAGCCGCTGGGTGTTTTTAGAAACAGTAAAGACACAAATGGAGGAACAAAAATGCGCCATTTGTGGCCCTTCTGACAATTTTATGTGGCTCTCAACTGCAGTTCAAGAATGATAAACTTTCCAGTATAGGTGATTAATGCAGATGGAGGGTTTTATTTCTAATCAGCGTAACATGATCACCAATGTCATTTTTCTATAATAAAAAATATTAAGTACATAACCAAGATTTTATGATGAGTAAACTATCCAGAGACTTTTAGTGAAAATTCAACTTTACTGCACCTACATCAGCTTCTATTTTATGTATTAAACTTGGATAAATATATTGAGCATTTTGAAAGAAAAAGACCCAAATCCTGTCTTCATGAGAGAGATTTTTTGTAATAAAATCCCCAAAATTTTTAAAGTTAGATGCCTTTCTTTTAATACAGCAAACGTGAAAATCTGTTTATTGATTTGGACCTAATATCAGTGTCCTACAAAATCTAACGACTTTGTCTAATTTTAGTTTGGTTTTATTGCCTTCAAGTTTTTTCAAAAAGTTTGGAAACCCCTGGCATAATTCATCCCCTTTAATAGATCCTTTTATCTGGGCTTTATACCCACAAGCTTGGCTTCTGCTCAACTGTGAAAGAGCGCACAGGTTTGCACTTTCCTTAAATGCCATGAAAATGTCATCTATAAAACGCAACTGAAGCATCTGAGGACGCTTCCTCCCTAAAAACCTCCCAGCAGGATTACTGTGCTCTGCTAACAGACACAGGCCAAGACAAGAATGAGGAAATCCGTGTTGTGGAGAAAAACCTCCTTAATTTCAGGCAAAGCCCAGGAAATGACAGGTAGAGGCTCCGGTAATTGAAATGCCACACACTACAATAACATCCGTCCCCCAGGAAGAGCTTAATGGCGTCTCTGAGGACAAATCACCATGAAATGAAAAGGAACGTATTCAATCTTTCCAGCTAATCCAGATCCTCACCTGAACCAAAATGCCTTCAACCAACTGGAAATAGATGTAAAATGTCTTTCTATTTAGTTTATTCTAGATTTAAAGGAATTTTTAATGTAACTTCTCATCTAAAAATGTGACACAACCAAAGAGAAGCTTCGTGCATTTAGCTGTTGTGGGTTTTTTTTTTTTTTTTAACACATCCAGACTTTAAATTCGACTTTGTTTTGTTTCAAAGTACCACTTACATATGAAAGAAAACTTAAAATTAGGAAATCAAGACCCAAGAGTTTTGGGGAAAAGTGGAGCGACTCAGAATAAAAACCTACATGACCAGCGGTGGGAACGCTTCCACTAATACCGGAGACAATTATTCATGTAGCGATTTAACTAGCTTTGAAAACATTTAGCGCACTTAGCTTCCCTTAAATGTTTCATCTGGATAAATTCTGAAAATTTCTAACTTACTTGGCCGTTTTATAAAGTTCTAGTTGAATAAATAAAACGTTTGTGTTGAAGTTTTGGTCATCAACTGTTAAGAATTATTCAGGTAGTTAAGACGTTTATATCAACGCTCTTATTTTGAAGTGGGTGAAGCCAGCAGTTCCTCTCCTCATGTTTTCTCTATTTTACCTCAGTAAATTTATTTCAAAGACATTAGAACATACTAAAATAAACTTTATAAGTGTTTTTCAAGGGGGGATATTTGTATTGAAATTAGTGCTTTAGCATTAGCTTCTGCTAAGTACCATGTTAGCGTAGCGCTTTAGCATCAGTGGAACTAATGTTTATGATTAATGTTTTAGGACTAGTGCAGCTAACTTTCTAGAAAGAGGTCTGACCTAAAACTTGTAGATTTGTATTGTCAAGAGGAAAACGAGGGGCACTGATGACGAAGAGCCCAAGGCTGCTGTTAAGGCAAGCTGGCACCTAAGTAGAGCCTCAGGCTGTTTCACCTCCAGGCTGTACGGTATTGAGACAGTCATGCAAAATGAGTCCTAACCAAGCACCGAATGCAGCATAAAACCCTCCAAAATATTTTATTAATGGAATATTTCCAGTATAACACTCTGTGAGAAATAAATCTGTATCCCCATTTCATTTTTTCTTATTTAATTCACTCAGTAAATATGAATAGTTCATGTAACAACAAGTATAAACTTATATCTGCCCGCTATCCACATAAAGAGAAAATTAGCTTATTCAGCTCAGAAGAGCTGAATAAGCTCTTCTTATTCAGAAGAGCTTATATCAGTGCTGCTTGAATCTAGCACTGATATATTTCAAATACACAACAAAACATCATAATGATTTATTTTAAATGCTGAAAGAGATTTGGGTTGTTTTTTCTCAGTCAAAATTGTTCCTTAAACAGACATCTTGAATTGAAATGCATTATCGTCATTATAAATCTAAATTAAAAAAATATCTCAGTTAGTTTTAAATAATATTTGCTTTCTCTTTTCACAGATCTGTTTTGAATATTGTCAGTTCATTAGGTTTCTATAAGTTAAAATGTATAAATATTGGGTTTGTGTGATCTCTGTATCCACAAAAGTAAAATCAGATTTAGTTTTTGAGGAATTATTGAAATAATTAAACTTTTTAATGATATTGTAATGTATTTAGATGCACAAGTAACTTTAATGACCAAACCCAAATAAATCCTCCCTCACATCCTAATAAAATTATGTAGTAATTTAAGCTAAGGATGGTAATCTGCTTTGTCACTTCCTTTATTGATTTCAACACAAGTCTGACATGAGGGGTCGGTGTCACTGTGACTCACCTCTTGACAGTACTGAAGCACGCCCTCTTTGGTTCCTACGCAGCTTTTGGTTCCTGACGGGTCGGGCTCCCAGCGGCCGGTCTGAATGTTGACGTGCATGTTGAGTTTTCCACAGAACATGGCAACCTGTGGCTCCACCGCAGTGAAGCCTGTTCCCGCGTTGGCAGCAAGAGCCTGCAGAAAGAGGAGGAAAGTGTCATTATAAACCAAATAAAAGCTGATCAATGCTCTTACTGTCGATTAATAGATTATTCTATAAAAATTAGTTCCAATCAATTAACTAGTAAGGTCCATTTTAGACCTGTGTTCAGTCAGATCAAGCTTACCACGAAGTGACGGCTATATCTGTCAGAGAAGCATACGCTGTCATTACCATATGATTTTATTTAATCAGCAACATAGAATCATGACATAAATCGTCATGCACCTTGTTATTAACAGCTGTATGCCATGCGTACTCACTGCACGTATTTTTATTTTTATTATTTTAAGTTATTATTAAACAAACAGTATACAAAGACTCGTTGAGGTACAAATAGCATTGCAACATAGGTAGAAAGAGAAACAAAACATGGGGCTAAGATTAAAGACAAACATATTAACAGTAAGGCAAATGAATAGAAATAGAGAAAGATTTAAAACAAAAGAAAAGTAGAGATACTGGCAGTTACTTTTTTTTGCATACACAGATTTCAAATGTTTCAGTGAGATGTAATACAGTTTAAATTGGTTAAGAAAAAAATCAAACAAGGAGTAGAACCTCTCCATTTACAGCAGTGTACATGATATTTAACAAGCAAGAAAACAATATTTACCATGTCAGATATTTGACTATCAAGGCCATCAACATAGTATAATATGTGGGTGATGCTTATCTCTGGGATGTCTTAAAATTTTAAGGGACAACCAATTTTTAATGTCTCTCCATAGATTAAAATAAAAAGGACATAAAAAAGAGATGATTAAGGGATTCCTCTGGACATTCACAAAAGGCACAACATGTTAAATCAAATTGAAATCGTTTGTGCAGAAATTCAGACACTGGGTAAATATTGTGAGAGATTTTGAAATGAGTCTCTTTAACCTTAGGTAAAACCGGCCATTTTACATACTTGGAGAACGACTTCTCAATTATAGAATCACTGAAACCGGATTTAGTGTTGTAGTTTGGCCGCCATCCAGCAGAGGGCAACGCTGGTCATCCTTAAGCGGAGCCGTAAAGATAGAATCAAAGATGGCGGCGGGGCTATAGCGTAACAAAGAGCAACGGTCCAAACAGAGTCCGGTTTGGGACGGAAAAGGCACTTTAAGCGGTTCTGTTTTGAAATATAAACACTCGACAAACTCCTTAAGTTATCACCTTTAATAGTGTTCATTCAACCGAGCCGCATGGCGAAGTAGCGTTAACTTCTCAATCAAAAATTAATGATGTGCTACGAAGGCGAGGATGTGACGACAGAAAGGCAGAGCCATAACAGAAAAATTGTAACAGCGCATTTTGAGTGTTAATGCTCTTCGTGGAGGGAAGTTTTAACATTCCTTCAAGAGCAACCGCAGACTTTTCATTTAAAAACATCTCTGTTCACTGGGGATTCACTGTTTCATTTATTTTATTATTTAATTACATATTTTATTGTTCTACTCAACCATCAGAGATCCTACTGTTTTGCTATATTATATGTTTAATAATATTACTAAAGCACAATTTTCTGTTTATTCAGGCAATTACTACTAGCCGACACAAAATTTATTTTTATTTGGCATATTATGAGAAATTTAGCCCTTTATTTAATAAAAAGACAGTTGGTCCTTTTCATACAAGAGTAAAGTGTTTTTTATGTTAGTGGATAGATAAGATCAACTTTAGATAAACTCGTTAATTGATAACTTGCATCCCTTACTCAGACAGATTTGACTAGTTATCCGCTTTCTGTCCAAAAGCAGCAGCGTTTTGGGCCGAGAAGTCAGGCCTGATGAAGCAGATTCAGCTCATCGGTTGCAGTAGATAATAACTACATGATAGAGCAGCTCAATGCTGCAGTGCTGAGAGAGCAGAGCGACTCAGTCAGGACACAAATGGAAAGAAACAGGAACATCTTGCAAAGTTGACATTAAAGTCTGCTTAGATAGTGTGTTCAAACTCTCTAGATCTCATTTCTGCTCGGTTTCAGCTCACAGAGCTGGAAACATGGCAGCAGTTTGAACCGATTCATAAAACAGGACATTCGTATTTGGGGCAGAGCTCTGCTAGTTCGCCTCTCCTGGGACCAAAGTCTCCCCACGAAGGACGCATCCATTATCCTTAAAGGTAAACAACGAGGCTGAGGGACTCTTCCATAATAGCTAAACAAAAATAACACATTTTATGGACAAAGTAAAGGAAAAATAAAAGGAATTTAAACACTGAAAGCTAAAAAAAAAATTATGCTCAATCCCTTTTTTTTGTTGCAATAATTATATTTTTGTAACATTGATCACATCACTAATTAAATGACAATGGGATCAGACTTCAGTGTGAGCGGTTCAACCCCAAAGCGACCAGCAAGCGCAGAAGATAACTATGTTACCTTATGTTGTAAAAATGCTGTAAATAACTTTAAAAAATTCACTTTGCAGTTTAACGCTTTGAAATTAGGCGCCTGTCTCTTTAAGAATCTCCTGCTCTTTCCCACACTCCACCTTCAGCACAACAATGCTTCTCATTATGCCGTTTACAACCATTCTGAGATTCTGAGGAGCATTTAAATTCCCTTAGAAGACATTTTGAATAGTCAAAAATCAAACTGAAAAATATTTTATCATAATAAAAACAGATACATACACCGTGTTGCAAATTATTATGCAAGTGATATTTTCTCAGATTTTCTTAAATGGTCAATGCAAATGATGGTCAGTATAATTTTCAAGTCATGAACTATTACAGTACAAATCAGATTTTACTGAACAAAGCTCCCCATGAGAGCAGGATTTTTTTTTCAAAAATAAAAAACTCAAAATGTACTGTTACAAATTATTATGTACAGCAGATTTTCTAAACATTTTATGGATTATAAAGACATTCTTAGAATGTGCAGCATTAAGTGGTCACATGTACTAAAATCAAAAGCTATTTCAATCAAAAACATCTCACTGCACAATTCTTGCATCCATTGAACTTGTGAGTTTGTGGAAAGTTTCTGCTGGAATTTCTTTGCAGGATGTCAGAATACCGTCCCAGAGCTGCTGTTTTGATATGAACTGCATTCCACCCTCAGATCTTCTGGTTGAGGAAACTCCAAAGGTTCTCACTAGGGTCAGAGGTCGATGGTGACCACACCATGAGTTTCTCCCCTTTTATGCCCATAGCAGCCAATGACACAGTGGTATTCCTTGCAGCATGAGATGGTGGATTGTCATGCATGAAGGTACAGCTCTTCTTTTTGAACCATGAAAGAAAGTGATCAGTCAGAAAGTTCATATACTTTGCTGAGGTCATTTTCACACCTTCATGGACTCTGAAGGGGCCGACCAGCTCTCTCTCTCTCTCTCCCCATGATTTTGCCCCATAAAATGACTCCACCATCTCCTTGCTGATGTCACAGCTGTGTTGGGATGTGGTGGTCGTCCACCACCAATCCACTACTGCGTCCATCTGGACCATCCAGGGTTGCACAGCAGTCGTCAGTGAACAAGTCTGTTTGAAAATTAATCTTCATGTCCGGCTGGGCCCACAGTGGCCATTTCTGCTTGTGAGCTCTGGTTAGGGGCCAAATAGTAGGTTTATGCACCACAAGCCTCTGGAGGATCCTTCACCTTGAGGTTCCAGAGGCACCAGCAGCTTCAAATAACTGCTTGCTGCTTTGTAAGGGCATTTTAACAGCTGCTCTCTTAATCCAATAAATTTGTCTAACAGAAACCTTCCTCATTATGCCTTTATCTGTACAAACCCATCTTTGTTCTGAATCAGCCACAAATCTCTTCACAGTACAATAACGCTTCAGTTTCTTTAAATATCTAACATTTTCATACCTTGTCATATGGCACTACACTATCTGATGATTTTTGTCAGCAGAGAGATCCTTTCTCTTTCCCATACTGCTTAAAACCTGTGGCCTACTTAATAATGTGGAACATCCTTCTTAAGTAGATTTCCTGTATTTGAGCTCACCAGACAAGCTAATCAAGCAGCTCTCTGAAATTAATTATAGTGATTATAGAGCCCTGACACACAATACTGTCTATAAATTTAATAGCACAACAAAAAATGTAATCTTTATGACACTTAAATCCAATTTGCATAATAATTTGGAACTCGGTGTAAATGCTGCAGAGTTAAAAATAAACGGCAATTTTTAAAAAAGAAGGAACATTCAATGCCTTTTAGAGCATAGTAAAGATTATATAATGTATGTTTTTAAATATAAATCTGATATGTTTTAGTACTCCATAGTCTGAGCCTCTGAGATCATATAAGGTTTGAACAAATGTGACCCGAGTATGGAGCTTTGTGGAACCCCACATGTGATATTTAATTTATTACTCTGAAATCACCCAGAAAAGTCTCGGTTTACCAAATAATACATGACTCTGACAACCTCAGCAACCTGCCATGATCAGCTGTTTGCTCCATCCTGTCCGACTCACCATCTTAACCTTTGAACGCGGGAGGAAATCTGTTATTACTCCCTTGCCATTATTTACTGAACTCTGGATGAGGGAGGAATCAGGATGAGTATCAAGGTTTCTGGCTCTTCAATCCTCTTTAAGGAGAAAAGACATTTCTAATCAGCTTTTAGAAGGCTGATGTGTTGGCATCAGCTTCTAACTGGCACAATAAGTCATGGCGGCCAAACACTCGACCTTCTGCTGAGTCTCTAATTAACTTTTAAAGGGAAGCGGCTCTGAATCCCAAGACAACAGGAAGTGGTTTGGAAGACATTTGATCTCGATGCTATCAGATCATCAAAACAAATTTCAAACCCTTAGAGAGACATCGCAGGAATGATCAAGGACAAACTGTTTTCTGCTCTTCCAGGTT
Organism: Alfaro cultratus; assembly: GCA_903066825.1. NCBI lineage: Eukaryota > Metazoa > Chordata > Actinopteri > Cyprinodontiformes > Poeciliidae > Alfaro > Alfaro cultratus. The sequence continues at coordinate 94,515 of CAEFZX010016385.1, read as the reverse complement.
TGGTAAACGTTGGACAAAACTCCCTGCCTGATTCAGCGTAGCTGACAAAAGGAGAGCGGACAAAACAAGTGCTGCGTAATCAGCAGTTGGCTGCTGTGTGTGATGAGCTGCAGCCACAAATACACGCGGCAGAAGCACGTAGCACTCAGAAAAAACCCACAATCAAGAGCTGAATTCAGTCCAAAAGGCACAACAATCCCCTCCTCTGTCCTCGCTCTGCCCATCTCTGCCCCTCGTGGAATTCAACGTTGCGTAAGCGCAAACAGCGATTATATTTCCGTTATAGGAAAATGGACCTCGGGAAGATAAACAGCAATTAAAAGAGGTCCAATTAAGCAGCAAATAAACAGCCCTGTTTGCTCTCCTTCCTGTGTTTTCTTTCACAGGGCGGTTTGAGAGGCGGTGGCTCGAGGAGAACGACGACGACGAAGCGTGAAAACTCAAGAGCTGGGCTCGAAGAATTTTAACTCCTCTTGTGGAAAAAGGGGAGGACTGACTTTAATCTGGAATCATGTGCCTCCTCAGCAGTTGGAAACAAGGCCTTTTGAACTACAGTGTAGCAGTGATGCTATTTCTGAAGCATATTTTCATCAAATCCAGGCAGGCTCAGCAAACAGGGCCTGAGAGAAAGTGATACAGTTTAGCTTATGATGTGACGTCATTAACCCCAAAGGGTAGGTGCAAATATGTCCACATACCAGGACACAATGCAGAGAGTTTTCCACCCTTTCAAACAATGAAATTAATATGGACAATAAATCAACAATACATCGCGATAAGACAGGTGATCAATAACGATAGATAATATGATACGTCTAATAAAATGTTCAATCATTTGTAGGAAGAGGAAAGACTTCATCTCCTCAACCTCTCATGGCTAGCTAAGAAATGTTAGTGGAGTCAACAAGCCCACTCACTCTTTGGTTGCCTAGCAACCCATCCATTCCTTGGTTACCTAGCAACAACATTCTGAGTAACTTGTGCAGCAGCAGTTTAAGGTTTCCCCACTGTGCCTCATAACTGATTAAAAAACAAAACAGCAGCATAGAGAGAAACTGTTTAAAATAGGAAAGGTCACGTCACCAGTTTGGCAGCATTTCATATATTTACCAACAAACTAATCGATAATTATCTGTCGCTGATATTGTGATGCGTTTTTCAGCCATATCATCCAGGTCTACTGAAAACATGAAGCCTTATTCAGCTGCCACTAGTGAGCAGAAAGATAGAAAAGACTGACATTAGAGCTGCAACGAATGATTGTTGTAGTATCGATTATTCTATTGATAATTCTGACGATTTATTGATCAATCAGATTTTTAAAAAATGATTAACCACTTGAGCCTTTCTAGAAATACATTAAAATAATTTAATTCCTTTTTAAACAAGAAAATAAACATTGTATTGCCTAAAATGAACAAGAAGCTACAAATTACCTTTTTTTATTTTGAGAAATTGAGGAAGCTAACTTGAATTTTGTTTTTTCTATCAACCTTTTGTAATCCAATACTTTATGGAAGCTCGGCTAATTAGATAACCAGGGACATTAAGAAAACCCCCACATGGAAACCTTCAACATCTGCACCAGCTGCTTTCCAAAAACACACACTGTCACCAGAAACACCAACCAACCACCCGGTTTCAGCCCACACACGACGAAACTGTCTGCTCCCAATAACTTTAATTATCCCTCTAGACCAACAAAAAACCTCTTCACTGTCTTGATTCGGTCAAGTTGACCCTTTTCTCAGAGGTCCATCAGGACTAATGAGGCCGTATTGGACCTCATTAACTCTCGGGTAAGTAAAAGCAACAGGTGGTGTTTCTGACAGACCTCGACTGTCTGACTGAGCAGCACAGCAGCAACACAGCAAAACCTTCGGATCCTTATAAACTTCAACTGTTTTCACTGCCTGAAGGAGCTACAGAATATTAATGTTTTATTCAGAGATCATGGCAGGAGAGTTTCATGGACGGATCTGAGCTGGATCTGCATGGTTCTGATCATTATTTTCTTTTACAACAGCCCTACTTCATCTTTCTCTCTGTTCATCGTCTCTCTGCATTATAACTTGCTAACATTGATCTTAAATCGGATCTGAGGCGTTTAGCTCTAATTTGACACCAACATCGGTTTTAAGGGTGAGCAGCACTAAGGTTCATTTAGCTAATCAAGTGGCTGATTGCATTGTTAACACTAATTAAAGCAAACCACCTCAGTGCACAGGTTAGAGCCGACTGCTGCTGCTAATTCACATAGTGGATGCGGATCAATCAGACTAAATATCTACCTGACCTCCTCAGAGACCGAACGAGGTCAGATTTTACTCTGACACACACACAGTGTGGAAAATTTGGTGCCACACCTAGCGAGCGATTGAGCCGTCTCATCTCTGGATTCTGACTCACTGGGATGTAATATCGTGTGTAAGTGTGAACACCTGCTGCTGTGAAGGCTGATCCACGCTGCGAAAGACAAAAAGGAGGGAGGAGAGGGAGAGGCGGCTCGATGGAGCCAAACGGCAGCAAGACGAGCGGCTGAGAGCGTTATCCTCATCTGAATCCAGACTTTAATGCAACAAACGCTGCGTGGGCTGAGGATCATTCAGCCTGTTTTCACCAGTAGGCTGCTGCATTCCCAGTCTGCCTCCAGCAGGAAAACATGCTTTACTGGGCTGCTCTGTGTGGCTTCAGCCAAACTTGGCGCTGGAACAAGCCGAGACACGGACAAGCTGCTTGTAAAAGAACATGTGGAGCTTTTTTTCTGCAGACAAGCCCTCCTTCCTGTGACCACAGCGGTTAAATACAGTTCTACAGACTCCGCCTGGGAACACCGGACCCCTTTGGTCCATAAATTAACTTTTTCTCATGGTGTCGCAACAGGACTTTATAAAAACAAAACAAAAAACAAAACAGCCCTGTTCAGTCTGGTTAGTTTCTGAAGAAAGTCTGGTTCATTTAAACTCTGATGGATATAAAAAAAGTTAACCATTTAGTCGTTTTATCGTTATTTGTTGCCATTTGTTTCTGGATAAACAGCGACAAACTGAACAAACCAAAGTTATCTTATTTGGTAAACCGAGACTTTTCTGAGTGATTTGAGAGTAATGAATATGAGCATTAAGTAACACACGCGGGGTTGTACAAGGCTCCATACTCGGGCCACTTCTGTTCAAACTCAATATGCTCCCGCTGGCTCCGACTTTAGAGAACTAAAACTTCTTCTATGATCTGATAACACTTTGGATTTATATTTAAAAGCATAAATAAAGAGGAACAATCTTAGCACACAGCTTCAGTTATTACAGGTGGAAATTAGCGATCAGGCCAGAAACCTGGATATGGTGATGGATTCTGATCTGAACCTTCAGAGCCATATAAAGACAGTTACGAAGTCGACCTTCTATCACATGAACATTTTCATGATTAGAGGACAAATGTCTCACCAAGATCTAGAGAAACTCATCCATGCATCTATCTTTAGTCGCATTTATTACTGCGATCTTCACAGGTCTGACTAAAAACCCAATCCTCCCGCTACAACTGATCCAGAACACATAGAATCACTTATTTTATGTTCTATATTTTCTATTTAATTGTCATATTTTTGTAGAAATAATTTTTTATTTTGACATTAGTTGTGTTTTTCCCATTTCTTCTGTAGAAAAAGCCCAATTTTGTTGATCATTAGTAATTTGCAAAAGCAAATCAAGTGGGTGAATGAATATTTTTATACTTTCGTAGGTATTGCATTTTAGTAAGAGGAAAAGGCAAAAATGTCAGAATCTAGATAAATGCAAAAACATTTGCAGTTGCAGCAAAATGTGGTTTTACAAGATATTGTCTCACTTTTCAAAGAATTAATCACATCTAATCCCAACAGAAAACATTTACATTTGTGGTTTTAGCGATAAAATGTTTTTCAAGTTAAATCCACTGATTTTGATGAGGCTTCTGGAGGGACCGGGTCGGTTACCACAAGTCATCCAGGCAATAATAATCCAAAGACGCCAATATAATTTGTGTGTTAGTCTGTGTGTGTTGACCGGAGCGACCCGCGCTGTGATTTCAGGACACACACCGGCCGCGTATGTAGCGGGGTTTTATTTCAACAACATTATAGCTGTGAAGTCTGTTAAAACTTGTTTGCTTATTCTTTGAATTTATTTTGCTTAGTCAACAAGTTGTTTCTCCAGACATTTATTCATGTTTTATTTAAGTTCTGCTACACTGCGCTGGGCAGTTGGTGGTTACCGCAGCAACTAGCAACTGACAGCTCCTCCCCCTTTTTCTGTTGCCATCGGTAACTGTGGTATATTGGGATCAGCTCTGTGTCTTCTTTATAAGTATTATATTTTAAACAGATTTAATTATATACAGTGTTTCATGAGTAATTCTGCTATGTTTTGAATGTTTTTAACTGTTATAATTATTAATGTTGTCCATTGTAGCTATGATTAATTTGACAACTGCTAACTGCTGTTCATTTAGAGCTATTGCTTCGTAGTTTGTTTAGGGTTATTTATTGTATTTTATTTCATATATAGAGGCAGAAGCTGCTGGATTGATGTTAGTCACCTGTTTTGATTTCCTGAGACGAACATTGATGGGTAGGATTGAACATCTAAGACCCATAATGTGCAGAACAACTGAGTTTGAGCCTAACTGATGATCCGTCAGATGAAGTTTTCCACCAATACCAACATCTGGCCCTACATTTCTGACATGTTTTTGTGTAAAAACACTTCCTCTGCCTCCAGCTCTGGTGTCAACCGGGCTATAAACCCCCGCAGGTCTCAATCAGCCATGGCAACAGGTCTAAATTTGGCAAGAGGTCCTTAAAAACGAGGCGCCTCTCGGGATCGGTGGGTTTCCCAACGTGCTAACGGTGCATGTGACTGCAAAGAAATGCCTGGCACCAATAATCCAGCTAATCCTTCCCTGTGGCTGTGGTGAATCCAATGCTTAAATAAGACGTAGCTGTGAGAAAAAACCCCAGAGAAATGCAGGGAGAGGGAGGAAGAATCTGTCCTGATCCCTCGTTGATTTCCACATTAAAGGCAGGAATTACTGTAATTAGAGAGATGATAATATTTCTGCATTAGCTGCTGTAATGTACCATGTATTTTGTGGTTGTTGCGTCAGTCGCCAAATTCCCATCCAGACTTTCTTGTTGGATTTTTTTAAGCAGGCTGATTTTGGAAAACAAAGCTGCTCCACTGAAAATGAGCAGAAAAAACTGAGCCTGATGCTGGAATAACAAAACCGCGTAAAATCACTCAACAATGCAAACATCACTGAAAGGTATTTAAACTTCTTGTCCATTTAAACCATAAAAAAACATTTTAATTTGATGAACTGGAGTGGTTCATGTCTGCTCCCAGAACAAGGAAATGGACTTTTATCATTTGTCCTATTGATTGCAGATACAGCTATGGCTTAAATGCATTTCCACAATGTATTATAGCATTTTGCTCGTTCTGTACAATTTGCAGGCCAGACAAAAATCCATATAACACAGATAAACTGGCTTCCCTTTCTTTAAGCTTTTTATTTAATGCTTGTGTTATCCCATCAGTTAACTTTTTATTTTAATATAGCATCTTCAATCTATATCCATAAATTTGTAATGTGTACACTTTTATACTTCTGCAATAGTAAATAAACAATACCAACAATAATACAAATAATACTTATTACTCTTATTAAGTTAGCTGTGCTTATCTGAAAGCGCTAATCATAAACATTCGTTCTGCTAACGCTAAAGCGCTAAACCAAAATGGTTATTAGCAGAAGCTCATGCTAAAGCGCTAACTTCTATTTAAATTGTATCTGCTCTTGAAACACTACAAACCTCACGCTATAATTTACATGTTCTGTGTCGCCCTTAAATATTGAATTAATGTTTATATCTCGTTCTCTGTCTTTATTTTGCTCCTGAATGTTTAAATAGTTAAGAAAAAAAGAAGAAAGAGCTAACGATAGGAAACAGAGATGCTTCCCTCACTTCAAAACAAGAGCATGAATAGAAACAGCTAATCGCTTGAATTCTTAACATTCGCTAACCAAAACGTAAACGCAGATGTTGAACTTTATTCAACTGAACTTTATTCAAAGGCAAAATAAATTAGCACTTTAGAATTTATCTGGAAAATTTATTTAAGGGAAGCTTAATAACTTTAGCTAAATTTTTAGCTTTTTGGCTTCCTCTATATGTTTTCAACATTACCAAAATTAGCTCCACTATTAGTGAATTAGCAGAAATGTTCCCACTACTGTTGTTCTTACTGCTGTCGCTATTATTTTACACTGAAATAATACATCAAATTATACAACATCCCTCACTCACTCCCTCCGAAAGATGCATAATGTATCAAATCACAACTTTTGTTTTTACGATTGATGCTTATTAGATTCGTAAAGGAGCGACTGAGCCATAATTTCGCAGGAAACACAGGAGAGCTGTGCAATATCGGGAAAATATTGAATGTATGATTACAGTTGTTCCACATTCCTCTGGCTCTTTTCTTTCTTTACCAACTCCATTTTGCTCCTCTGCTCTCCGTGTGTTTATTACCCCATATATCAATATCAGAGGTGTTATTAAAGGCAACCAACTGGCCACTCAGCGTTACACTCTAAATATAATATCCTACTAATTATTGCATCGTTTGCGATTCCCACTGAAAGCATATTTTTAGTGGCCCAAATGTTCAAGCCCATTATCACCCAGTCATCCCTCAAAGTGCAAATCATTTTATTTTTCCCTTCAGCCTGAAAAAGTTGCTTTATGAATGTTTCTCTACCAATCTAGACCTTTATTTTTCATCTGTTTGTCCATCCTGGTGTTTCGTCTGTCCATCTATATTTGGCCGCCTTCTAACTATCAGTGAAACTCCTACAGTCGTGAAGCAGACAGGAAGGCTGCGACTCGAGTCGCTGACACCAGAACAGAAACGGATCAGCAGATAGCAGCCGACAGGCTGGAGGACAGCTGCCATAAAATCATACAAACTGGAATTACGAAAACAAATTTGGTCAATGGAAACGGGACAATTTGAAAAAACTCATGTTTTTGATCATGTTTTTTGCTTAATATGGGTCACGTGATCAATAGTTGGATGTTACTACTGGCAAAAATGATGAAGAAGATGACAGGAAGTGGTAGGAGGATGATAGCGCTGAATGGCATCCCACGTGAACAAAACAATCTACTTGTGATTTTAATGGCATTTGTTATTTAATGGAAACACTACAATTGCAAAATTCTGTTATTTTGACGTTTTCCTGCCAACCTCCCATCACTAAAACAGAGACGAAAAACTGAACGGTTAAAAAGAACCGAAGGGGGAAAAGCCACTCTGCTCCTTCTAAGTAAATTAGGAGAAAAAGACCTTTTTGTCGTCTCCATCTCGACTCGTTCTGAGATTCGATGAGTCACTGTGAAAAGTGCCCACACTGTTTGGGGAACAATGGCCTCCAGTAAATGCCACTTTCTGAACAGAAGAACCGAAAGTGGTGAAATTTACAGCTGCACATAAAGCTGCGAGTGAGTTTGTCCCTCACTAAGGAAACGCAGCTCACAGTCCGGTTCTTCTCACCTCTAAAGAGCAAAATAAATTCCTGTAAATTAAGTTATAACTTATTTTTCTTCAATATTTAAAGTTCTGTTTTGGTAATTTTGTTTGACTTTTGCTGATCAAAAAGCAGAGCTGCTGATTCCTTTAGGTCATCATCACCTCTGAACGGCTCCAGACCGAAACTTTGTTCTTATTTAACTCAAATGAAATAACCAATAGCAGCGGTGTGACCCAATGGTACCAGGCCCAGTTCAGTGAAGACTCCCTCACAAATGGAAACATTAATATTAACATCTGACTTGTTTGGGGAGTAAAAAGGTCGGGATTGGACCGTTCAGAAAGAGCCATCAGAAATGTTTTGTGTTAGTTGCTGTGTCACAGACACACACAGAAACTGCAGGTCTGTCTGGTGAATGTTTGGTTAAAACATGTTTGTTTTTCATTCAGTGGGTAGAAAATTCAGAAATTTTACTCAAGTAAGAGTAGAAATACTTTATGATAAAATTACTAAAGTAAAAGTAAAAAGTACAGTGTAGTAAAAGTACTCCTAAAAGTATTTTTTTCCAAAAAGGTTACCAAGTAAATGTAACCAGTTACTATCCAACTCACTAAATCAGCAGGCACTGCCTGTTACCTAGCAAGCCCAGCAGAACTCCAGCAGGTTTGGTCAGCTGGTTTTGCAATGGCTGCTGGAAAAGAAGAGTGTTTTGTTGTTGACTTACCATCCAGAAAGTAAAAGTAAAAAAGTACAGCATAGTAAAAATACTCCTAAAAGTACATGCAATACTGGCAGTGGAGAGAGTGGCGGTGCTTCAAGGGCTTTCCTGTGACAAAGTGAAGATGCTCTAAAAAAATAAAAATGCAAACAGCAGCACAAAGCTACTGAAGGTCAAACAACAGCATAAAAATCAACCAAGTGGAAGATCTCCAACTAAATGTTTGGCTGCCAGCAGTGATGTTTTTATCTCCGTGAAAAATGTCCCCTCACTTCCCGCCTTCCTCTGACAGCTGAAGGGATTTTGCAGCTGGTTTCTTTCAGCCGATGGCGAAACGCTCGCTCTGACAGAAACAAGAACTCTGCCTCGCTTAATTTCATTTAGCCTGTCAGAGCAATCCAGCCGCTTGACATATATCTGTTTTTAAGCTTATATGTCAATTTGGACTTCAATACAATAAAGTACAGTGTAAAAGATTTTTTTTTTTTTTTTTTTTTTTAAAAACACTCTTTAGTCCAATTTTATGGAAACTTTATGTTTTGAAACATAAAATTTATTTGCTTTATCATGCTATAAAATAGCACTCCATGTGTGAAAAACACGTAGTACCGGCCCTTTAAGAAGACCTGGAGTTATTTTGATCTACCTGGAAACTCTGACTTCTTGTAGAGAACGAATAAAGAAATGAGGTGTAATTTTCATTTTTCCCCTCAGGGCATGTTTGGAAAAGTGGAAACAATTAGAGGCTTATGATGGATGATTACTTATCCTCCTGTTCTCCACCTACAGGGTGGCGTCGCTAGCTAGCATGTCGAAACTGGTTCGTTTCCAGTCCCTGGTGAGGACTTCCTGGTCTCCAGCTGGGATCTGCGTCTGCTGGTGATGGGATGTCTGGACGCGCCGACGGGCTCTGCCATGGCGATGGCGCCGCTTGCTTTGTTCGGAGGACAGACGTGGCTTTGTGCCGAGGGTCGTTTTCTTGTTTTCATAGGAGGAGGACATGGTGGAGCTGAAGGTTTTATTCGCTCCATCAATCCGTCACATTCTCTCTCATAACTGAGGCCTCCTTCCTGCTTCGCCGTTATTATTTTCTACCTCTAATCTTTTTTTTCCTCCTCTTCCTCTCCTGTCGCTGTCGGCGTCTGATGATCTATCTCCCTACTTTCAATCCACTTCTCCATTACTCTACTTCCTCTTCCATCTCTCCTACTCTCTTCTCCCTCTCTCTCTCCCTCTTTTCCCCTCGTTCCTCTGCATGAATAGCTGGGATGCTTTTGTAGATGGTTTCCATGGAGACGGGCCGTTTGAGAAAGTTGTCCGTTTGCTGTAAACTGGAGAGACGCCATGTTATCTGGCCCTGTCCGTCACAGAGACCCAGTCTGACCGTAAAACCCTCCGGAGAAATTGGAGCTGCGAGTTATCAATTAATGAGTTAACGTAAAGTTGATGGAAGCAGCCATTTTGTTAAAAAACTGAGCTTTCTCTTGTATCAAGGGAATCTTTCTATAACACTTCCTTCATCTTTTATATGGCTGGACAACATGGCTAAAATACGTATCATGATTTAAGTGTTTCATATCAGCTGATATTGATAATTATTGAATAGTTGTTTTTTTTGTTTTAAATATCTTAAAAACGGCCAAACTTATGATATGACCTATTCTGTTTCCTCAACAATTTTTACTCTGTCGTTTATTTTCAAGCAGTAACTACTGCTGCGCCAGTTACAGCGGCACCAGGCTGTTGCTAGGTAACCAAAGAATGAATGAGTTGCTAGGTAACCAAAAGAGTGAGTGAGTTGAGTCCACCAATTTGCTTAAAGTCTTTCCTCTGCCTCGACTGGGGTTCAGTGAAATTATTGAATAGTCTATCAGACATATTATTTATTGATATTGATCACAGGTCAACTGTTATATATTTTATTGATTTATTGTCCAGTCTTGTTGTGATTTTGGGACAATACTTTTGGCTCTCATTGCCCAGCAATTCTAAAAATTTATCCATAAACGCAGGCGGCTAATATAACTTCCATAAAATCACAGCAAATTCAGTTCGTTTGTTCCGAAGGTCTGGTTTGTTCAGGCAGGTATGATTGTGCAATCAAAGTCTGATTTGTGCCAAAAATGCAAACTCCAGTCCACATAAACCTAGATCTCAGTTTGGGTGAAGTGAACTCTGATGCGTTTCGAATGTACGTGAACGCCAAACGGAGCACAAACCACTCCAAAAGGAGGTAGCGAACTATAACACAGGGGATTCTGGGTAAATATTACCAAAATAAACGCGTGAGTGTAGCACTAGAGAGAGAAATTACTCGTGGTCTCTTACCAAAGAAAAAAGTGAAATTGTATAACCGCTTAAATCTATTTTTGCCCATTTTTGTCTATATTTTGTGAAAAAGAAATTTGCACTCAAGTCTTCTTTAGAGGTTTTTGTGTAGTTTCCTTCGACGGTTCTTGGTGCAGCGCCACCACAGGCGAGGAGTGGAAAGTGAACTGAAGCAGCTGAAAATGTAACAAATGTAATTTTGGTGCCCAATCAAACCGATTCTACCCTTAATTAGTAGTATGAACGTCAACACAAAGATAACTGGATCATTAAAAAAATATATTGCAATTGAATTATTTGAACGTTGTCCAACAACTCAATTCCACAGAGTTTGCTGTAAACTGGTTTGATACACCATTTTGTCTGTTTCCATTGTAAAGGCCGTCCATACAGGAATCCAGGGTCCAGTTCAGATGTAGATCCATTGGGACAACAAAACAATTAGGATGGCGATGCTGGTGTCACACCACACAGTCCAAGGAAAATCATCACTGTTTATGAGAAGAACCAGACATACTATTGAGTCACGTTTGTTGTGTAACTATATGACGCTACGCCAGACCAGTGAGAGTCCAACGGCCGGTGGAAACTCTCTCCCGAAAATGTCGGGACATAAAATAGCTCACCAAACCACAACGATCCGTGCTTTACCGCTCAGTGGAAACGAGGCAAAAATAGCTGCAGATGAAAAGAGTTTAAGACTTCAAGCAGAGAAACAGCAAAGTGTAAACCTTACAAAACAGATTCATGTTTGTTTCATAATCTAATTAAAAGAGAGCTGCCTGAGGTTGAGGCAAAGCTGAATTTCTTGGCTCTAAACAGATTGTGTCATTAGCGTTCTTGCTTTCTTTTAATTTCTATGACTGCAGTTGAAGTCTTTGTACACTTGGCCTTCTAAGAAATGCGTGTCCCTGTGTCTTTAAAAAAAAAACCCATTAATTTTTTGCAAGTGTTAGGTCTAACCGAACAAAAAGCCAGCAGCTTTAGCAACTAAAAACACCAGCATTGCCCAGCAGGAGAAGCAGAGCCAGAAATGATCACAGGACAAAGGCTGCTTTTTCTGCAGACTCAAATCTTCACTCAATCTTGTCAGGCTGGCAGCGGCTGCCACCATCTTTCCCTCTGCTGTTTTCTCCTGCGTCAGACAGAAAACAGAGGCGCTGCTTGTGAACATTCACTCAGAGGCTGACGGTCGACATCAGGATGCCTGCTGCATCCTGTGTTTTATTATCCTTTCGCTTTGACAGCCGGCGGAGCGGGAAGCGGGGCCGAGCCGGAGGAAACCGAGGAGCCATTTCCCTCCACAAACTCTCAACAAAACCTGTCCGCTCTCCTTCACCTCTAGGGGTCATTCACAGCAATCATGGGATTATTTTTCTGCCTACGTGCTTAGATTATTGGGGCAGATTGGTTTCTATCTGCAGAGCAGCAGGAAGCATGGAGGATGAAGACGAGTGAAGGAAGGAAAAGAAAACTAGCTTTGAATATTCGCAGGCAGAGCTGCCAAATACTGGGGAAGGGAACATCAAGTGTTAGCCAGGAGATGGATCGTGTTTTTATATCACGTTTGGGTAAAATAAAAACACAGACTCAAGAAAGATGAATTCGGGAGCGATAAATCCCCAATTTATTCCCAGCAACATTAGATTTACTTTTAATTATTAATCCATTTGAAATAACTCACATTTCTTTTAATCAGTAAACTTTTCCAGAAAGTCTGTTAAGAATTTTTGGACCTTTTCTGCTTTGTTTTCATGTAGCTAGCAGGCTACAAGCAGCTAGCTGTAAAGCAGCTAGCTACCCAAACAAATATCGCTATTAATTAACCAGCCATCAGCTTGTTTTACTCTAATTTGCTACATTATGAAGAGCAGAATGGTAGGAAAACATAAAGCTTTGTAAAACAACAAGCACATTTACTTAAACTCTACTACAGTGGAGGAAACTGCTAGCTTAATAATTAGTTGTGCTAATCCTATACCATTATTCACAAGCAATTTCTGCTAACGCTAAAGCATTACACAGGCTTAGCAGAAGCTAATGCTAAAGCGCTAACGTCAATTCAAATTATATCTGCTTCTGACAGACGACAGCCATCGAGCACCAGTTTGATTTTGACGTAAATAAAAATTGAACGACCGTGAGGACAGGAAGTGGAACTGCTGCCTAAGCAGTCTTCACCCACTTCAAAATAAGAGCATGATATAAATATCTAACTACTAATGCTCAACTACAGTAGAAAATAAACTCATAAACAGGGTAAAAAACAGTTTGTGTCCAGGTTTGACAAGGAAGCAAGAAGTGACAAAATGGAAAATCATAGATATGAAATGATGGTGTAAACCGATAATGTTTCAGTATTTTGCTGAAATGTGAAGATAAATGTAACAAAAATGCTTCAATGTCACACATTTAATGAAATTTTGTGTTATTTTCCCGAAGATTTTATAAAAACAATCAAATTTCAGGGTAGATAATAGAGAATCACTGTAAATAAATGGCTGTCAAAGAAATTATGTTCTGGCTAGAAAAGAAACAGGCGTTTAAAAGTTTAGCAGCACTCACATTTTTATGGCTAAAGTCTTTTTAAAGCAGAGCTAACTGGCTTAATGGACAGAAAACAAGTTTTTAACAAAAAAAACGCAACAAAAGTCCAAAGAAAAAGCTTGAGAAACCTGAAAATGGCCTGAAAATCAGCTGAGCAGGACCACAAACTAACGCTAACAAATATAAACCGTCTGTCTTTATACAATAAACAGTTTGGCTTTATTGTTGCTAACCATCCTGAAGAGATCAAGATGGAAAATTAAAACATAAATGATGTTTTTTCTCTTTAAAATCTCAGCTGAATTTGAGAGTATTGGACCTACGAATGACTTTGTGATTGGGATGAAGTGGATTAACTTGTATTTTTTGCACAGAATGAATTTGATTCCATTTAACTGTGTATTGAACTTGATCTGTTTCTGTGTTAAAGTGCATTAAACTGTGAACTGAACTGGATTAAACTGAATAGCAGCAAACAACTGAGTCGTCTTCCTCTACAAACCATCGAAGCGAATCCGACCTCGTCACAAAAGGAGAAGCAGAAGTTTGAAGCAGAAATGTTTTTTTAGTGAAACGCTTAGAGACAAATTAAATGGAGACTATCAACTCTGTTACCAAACATGAGCTGTGTGTCAAAAGAGCCTCTGTTATCTATTACTGAAATACATTTACATTAATTCAAAATAAAGTGAAACATTTGTTTTGATCTCATAAACAAAACACCAACAGATTGTTTCCATCAAGAAGTTGGAGAAAAAGAAGAGAAAAAAGTGTTTCTACTGGTTACTTGCTGCTTTATTTGTCGCTGATTTTAGATTGCGGTGCAAAGACAACACATTAAACCTTACGTTTCTGAGCGTGAGGCGTGTGCATTAAAGTAAATCAGCTGAAAAAGCAGCTGCGAAGGTTGAGCCGAGGCGATAAGGAGATAATCCCGCCGACGGCTTTACCTGCAGCTTGTTGCTCGCAAAGACTAAGCAGGTGTAACGATGAAACACTGTTTCTTTGTTTCACAGTGAAGATAATTACTTTCTGTTTAAGGCTGATGACGAAGAGCTTAACTTTAATACGTTACAGAAAATAATCGGTTGATCTGTACACTGGAGCACAAAATTACGCATACCTCTGAATTTAGATTATTTAATCGAGATGTTTCCGTTGGATAGTAAAATTAGTATCTATGAAAGAAAATCTGTTTCTATTTACATTTAATTTAAAAAGTGACGATAAATAAAGGGCAGTTAAACTTTATTTCTGCATGTTTCTACAGATTCAAGACGGACCAGAAAAACCAATACTGGATGAAAATCAAATCACAATATAAGGATTTTATATCAGTTAACAGAAGGGCTGAAACGATTACTTAGATTATTTGTGATTAATTGATTATGAAACTAATAACTCATTTAGTAATTGATTAATCGCTAACAGGAGCATTCAGACTCAAACAAAGACAATTTGCTAAAAGAGCAATAAACTCAGAGCAGTAATTAAGATAAAACTGTACAAAGAATAAGATGAAAACATTCGTCTGTAAAGGTAATATTCTACCTTACCTAATTATGTACCTTTTTCTATCCATTTATTTACCAGTTAATTGAGAAATAATCAACAGATAAGCACCGTCATATTAAGTTTTTGCATTTTAGGCAATAAAATGTTTGTTTTCTTATTCAAAAAACGAACTGAATTATTTTTATGCATTTTTAATATTTTATAAAATAAGCTCAAATGAAAAATATGCCGAATGTGTCCATATTTTTTATTAAATTAATCGTCAGACTAATCAATTACTAAAATAATTGTTCATTGATATTGATAATTACTTACTAGTTTTTCTTTTTATATTGGAAATGCTGCCAAACTGGTGTTGTGATCTTTCCTGTTTTATTCTCAGTTTTAACTCCAAGCCGTTGTTTTTTTATTTTTAAGGAGTAACGAGACACAATGGAGAAATTTTAAACTGCTGCTGCGCAGGTTACTCAGTAGGTTGTTGCTAGGTAACCAAAGAATGAATGAGTTGCTAGGTAACAAAAGAGCCAGTTAGTAGATTCCACCAACATGTCTTAGCTAGCCATAAGAGATTGAGCAGCTGAAGTCTTTCCTCTGCCTACATTTCCCAGAATGCTGTGCGGTTCTGGAGTGAACGTTCTTCCTGACGTATTTTTTTTTTATTGATTTTGATCATGTATTGCAATAGATATTGTTATTGAATTACCTAACAATATCGAGGATTAAATCGACCATTTCTCTTTTATATTTCTGTTTTTACTTTGAGCCCCATTTAGCGTCTAACATTCACAGTTTAACTCCATCTGGTCCTGTTTTTAGCTGGAATGTTTTTATTTTTAAAGTGAACACCACAGCTGTGTGTGTTCCTCTCCTGCTGCCGTACAATCGCCCATTCTTCCCTCTCCGTCCACTAAAAGCTCTCCGAGTGAGCAACCTTTTCAGCCCTCCTTTCATCCGAGCACTCTGAGCAACTCGGTGGGAATCCATTTCCCGTCGCCTCGGCTTTCTCCACACATCCACCTCCCCACCTGCCTCCGCCGCCTCCCGGATCCACGTGACCCGCCGGCCCTCTCAGCCCTCTCTATCCGGGCTTAATCGTCCACGTGGGGCGGAGCGGATTACGTTCCTGACATCACCAGGCCAGATGTTTACGACCAAAATAGACAGCCTCTCCTTCGGTCTACCCTCGACTTGATTCTGTGTTTCATCGCCAGGCGGCCTGCAGATTCAGCCCAGAGTTTTCTCCAGTGGAGAGATCAATAACATGCGCATTAGCATGATTAAATTGCCCGTTGCAGGTCCATTTATTAAAAGCCTGGGTGTGCAGGGTGGGAGCTCCATTTAGTCGGCAAGTAGAGAAAAGTCAGGAGTCGTTTGCTTGAAACAAAAAGAAGGTTTGGGGGAGCAGAGGTTTTAAACTGGAGCCGTTGGCAGCACCACTACAAAACTGTACTCAAGTAGGAGTAAAAAAAATACTGATCAAGTTATCAATCATTTGATATTTAAAAATTACATAATCAGACAGACCAAAATATAAAGTTAAGTGGAAATTTTGGTATTTTAAGGATCAAAATGACAATAATTCATATAAAACAAAATCAGGTGTGTGTCTGGTGAATGTTTGGTTAAAACATATTTGTTTTTCATTCAGTGGGTAGAAAATCCAAAAATTTTACTCAAGCAAGAATAGAAATACTTCATAATAAAATTACTCCAGTAAAAGTAAGAAGTAGAGTGTAGTAAAAATACTCCTAAAAGTATTTTTTTCCAAAAACTTGCTAATCAAATGTAACTAGTTACTACCCAACGCTGGTCCTGGGTTCAGAACCTGGCCTGGGGTCTTTTTGCATACATCCAATCTCTACAGCTTTTTCCCACAGTCCAAAACCACAACAAGCTCAGTTTCCATTGACCACATAATTACACAAATTGAAATTACAAAGTTAAATTCGCTTAATGAAAACTCGCCAATTTCCAATGCGTAACTACACAACCATACACCTTTGAAAAGCAGAAGCGAAGCTTCCTGCACAACCACCAAGCTGCAGCAAGTTGTTTCTGGATGGTAAGTGAACAACAAAACACTTGTTTTTCTTCCAGCAGCCATTGTAACACGGAGAAACAAGCTGATGAAATGTGCCAGAGTTCAGCTTGGGTCGATAGGTAGCAGGCGTGACTTCACTGGGGTTGCTGGACCTGTAGATTGTGACTCAGCAGTGGGGAGGTTTTTGAAATGGCTCATTTTCCAGACACCAAAAAAAAAAACAACTAAGTTTTTACCAACCGGTGTGGTGTTTGGATGCTTTTAGAAACAGTTGAGACCCAAATGGAAATATAAAAACGTGCAAAAAATAAATTTTCCACAAATTTTGTGATAAAAATTTGCAACTTTTACCACAACCTTTTGAAAACAATCCTTCACAGAAGAGACTGGTTGAATTGGGGTTTCATTAGAAGAGATGTT
This sequence comes from Alfaro cultratus, assembly GCA_903066825.1. Lineage (NCBI taxonomy): Eukaryota > Metazoa > Chordata > Actinopteri > Cyprinodontiformes > Poeciliidae > Alfaro > Alfaro cultratus. Next base: position 77,368 of record CAEFZX010016385.1, on the reverse strand, counting down.
AGAGGTGTTTCTGTTCGAACAAACAGCTCTGAAGAATCACCTGAAGCAGCTGTTAACCGGAGCGCAGTCTGTGTTTTCCCACAGGCGCAGTCTTTCCCCCCAGCTTTGTTCTGCTCGCTCAGCAGTTTAACCGAGGAGGGGGCAGGGATTAGCGGTAGGAGCGTGTCTCTCCCCAGCGCCTGCTGGTGAGCAGAGTCTCCTAATCTTTCATGCTGAGAGGAGGCAATTTGGGAGAAGTGACCTGCGCTCACTTCCCTTTCTCGCCCTCCTTTTCCTCTAATTTCCTAGCAGTTCAGCACAAACAGGTCGCCGCATCCTTCCTTCGATTCCCCTCTCCCACTTTCCGGTTTTCCGTTTTGCTGCTGGACTCATCAGGATGCAGCGCCGTGCAGCTGCTCCTCAGGACCGGGCAGAGTTGTCAATAAAAGAACAGGCGCCGCAGCAAGGCCTTGCTGACGACTCTCTCCGCACTCCATCAGTTAATGAGCAAATAATTGTTGAGCGAGCAGAAAAGAAAATAGGGAAAGTAAGGCAGCAGGAGTGGCAGTGAGGTGAGAAACACAACGGAGAGGTGACATAAAGAACTGTTTCTGTGGACAACATTAAATATAAAACAGGGAGAGCTGTAGGGGGAAACCGAGGTGCTCGGTGGGAAGCGACATTGAGATTCAAGGACAAAGTGGAAATATCCAGAAGGTAGAGGAGCCTCCCTGGAGCAGAGGAGGACATTACATTTACTGAACGCAGGAGGACATGATGGAGGCAGAGCGTCCCGTCTGAAAGGTTCCTGAAGCTTTACGCGACAGGAGGGAACTGTACTTCCTCCGTTATAGAGATAGAAATATTACATTTAGAGGGTTTTCTTGATGCATCCCGCTGAGAAGAGACCCAGAAATCACTGAAGGGACATTAATGTCCTTCTGGAAGGAGGACAGTTTGACAACCTGGGGGAGAAAGGAGTGTCGATGAGAAATGAGACAAACGGCTCGGGGGTTTGTGTAGTGGATAAATAGATCCTTGATAAGAGATGGATGGACGGATGATTGGACAGATGTTGGCTGGACAGTTGGATGGCACATCTAGAGTTAATTTCTGAAGCGGCGCCATCTCTTCGTTCTGCTCCGTTGACTTGCCGCCATTTTCTCTCTGCTGAAACCTCAGAAGTCTTTGTGAAACGTCCAACCTTCCTAAACTACCCAAAGCATCAATTAACTCAACTGACATATTAAACAGCCCAAAATGAAAATAATATTTATGAACTTATTTAATGTGACAGAAGAATCTCAGATTGGAAACTCAGTGAAATTCTCATGGGCCAAATTTCCACCATCTAATTCAATCAAACGTTTGTTTTCCTCTAATTGCATTTAAAGAATCCCAACTTCACTCTAATAAAATGTAATAATTTGTTATTTGTGTTAAATGATCTCAGACATTTCTGGACTGGCTCTTCCTCCTGCACAGTGACGTCTTTCAGTAAAACTGATTCCTCTGTGTTGCTCTAGCTGAGTTAGCTCCAGCATTTACTGCCTGCCTCTCTCCGACAGCCACCCACGTTGGTTTTAAACCAATACATGCTTCAATCGAAGCTCCCCGCTTCATATCCCCGCCTCCTACAGAGCAGCGGAGCGTGAAACGCGACGCGGAGGCCATCTTTACTGGGGGCAACATGAGGGATGCAATGTAGGCTCCCTTATCTGTCATTAAGCCCTGACTGCCCTCCCTCTGCCTCTCAGCAGGGGAGGACAGAAGGGCTTCAATCAGATTAGTGGGGAATAAAACTCCACAAAGACACGGCGAGGCTGGAGGCCAATCAGTCACGTCTGCATGGAGAAGACGCAGGCATCCGTCTCCGAGATGCTCTGACTTGGTTTATGTCACCTGCTTGACCTTGTCCCGCCCCCTCCTGTTTCTGTTCTCAAAGTCAAACCTTCCTGCGAGCCGCCGGGGAGGAACGTTACGGTCCTACCACATACCAGCATTTCCAAAAAGAGCAGCATCCAACTCTTAAAGCTGAAAATAATTCAGCCTGAATTTTATTAGGAATTTTAAGATTAAATTTTTTTAAAACATTTTTTAACATTTTAAAATGTTTAAAAATGTAAAAAAAAAAATAATTACATTTTAAAATTAAAAATTCTTTTATTAGGAACGGATTTTTCTAACAACTATTCTGACAATTAATCGATTATTCTGGCGATTAATCAAGTATTTTGGCAATTAATCGAATTAAAAATGTGTCATATTAATCAATTATCCTGGTGATTAATTGGGTTTTCTGACAATTAAGTTATTCTGGCGATTAGTCGAGCATTCTGGCATTTAATCAAATACTTACACAATTAATCAAATTTAAATATTTGCCAGATCAATGTATTATTCTATCGATTAATTGAGTATTCTGGTGATTAATCAAATAAAAATATTTGCCATATTCTGCAGATTTTTCAGTTAACCACTTACACCTTTTTAAGTGTTTTGCTACAATATTAGAAATACATTAAAAGAGGCAAATTAACAGTTTGATTCCTATTTTGAGTAAGAAAACAAACATTTTATTGCCGAAAATGCAATAACATCCCATTCCTTTAGGCATCTGCAGCTAAAGAAAATACTTAAAACATCAACATGTGGAAAAGATTGTACCTTTCTGCTACACTGAATATCAATACATTGTGGAGCTGAAACATTTAATTGTAACTGATTAATTACTGTCAACTCATTTAGTAACTGATTAATCAATAACTGGAGTATGCTTGATCATTTCTAGCAAAGGATTCATCTGCAGCTAAAAACATACTTCTGACATCAACAGAGTAGGGCTAATCTGGTAACTTTTTCAGGACTAATCGATTAATAATTGGAAAGCAAAATTATTTTTGAAGCTAAAATATTGCAACTTTAGTTCCAAGTACAATATATTTACAGACGAAGGATTTTTCTTTAATCTTAAGTGCAAAATATATTTATTTTTGTACAGTTTTGACTTAATTACTGCTCTGAGTGAGTTGTTCTTTCACCAAACAGCCTGTTTTTTATTTTTTATACTCCACTTATCGATTAATCGAATACTGAATTAGTTGATTATCTCAATACCCGATTAATCGCAATTAATCTGACTAATCTGATGAATAATTTCATCCTTAAACCCTCTTAGTTAAATTTATCTCTGCCGTTCTCACACAGATGAGTAACTGCATCTCTTGTTGAATATATTAAATGTTGTCTGATTTATTTTTGATGCCATTTCTGTAAAAATGCTACTAGCAGAACCTAGCAGGCACCGAAACAAATACCAACTCGCCATGTTACAGAACCGCAGGGATTACTCTGATTCCTCCATCTAAATGTCAAAGTAACATTTTAGCAAGTTGTGATTCTGTCACTTTTAAATTCATTAATGAAATGTTGATTTTTCTGAGCTTTCAGTTCTCATGTGAGTGTCGGCAGCAAATTAAATGCAGAGAAGCGAGTAGCAGCATGACGGCATTTATGACGAGTCGGGAATGTTAACGATAAGAAGATCTTATGAGGACAGTGAGTATTTTGGAGGAGAGTTGAGGAGTAACGGGGAGGCTGAGGCCGGACAGGGCGTCTCGCTGCTCGGAAGCCTCTATAATTAGCCGGCGCTGATCAAATGACTTAATGGGTTTGTGTGAAAACAGCAGACGATTTCAGCTTCGCGCTCCAAGCTGTGCTCATATCTCATCACACTAATGGGACACTCTGGAGAGCTTGATTGCTTTTTATCTCTGATCAAGATGCCTGATAGAGGTGTGCAGCTGCAGCATTCATTAAAAAAAAAAAAAAAAGTCCTCATCTTTGGACAAAATTATGCAAAACAGAAAAAAGGGAATAAAGACAATGGACAGAGCTTCCACTCTTTTCCCTGACGAGTCATTTCCTGTGGATGTGGAAGAGAGAACGGCTCATAACTTCCTTCATATGGTCATTAGTTAGAGCAGGGTTGTCCAACGTGTGGCACGGGGGCCAAATTATGGCCTCTGGATTGATTTTGAGAGGCCCCCCAACTACAATTCAAAAATGATACAAGTTTGGCTCGTAGATGCAGATGGAGACTGAATTTGTAATCAGGGTAAAAATGGTTACCAACATAATTTACTGAAAAGCCGACTTTACTTGACAAAAATCAGTTTTCATTCTTTCTTAAACTTGACTAAATATTGCAAATGTTTCCAAAGAAAGTGACTCAGATCCTGTTCTTACCACTGAAAATAAATTTATTCAATCGAGCACAAAAGAAACTGAACACTAAATGTCTTCCTTTTAATACAGTAAACATGCAAAATTATAGCAAGTTCCTGCCAAAAAACTCAGAAATCTTGAGAATAATCTCAGAAATTTGCTATAAAAAAATCTACTCTTTAGACTAATAGACATTTTCTACAAAAAAAAAAAAAACTTGGAAATTTCTGAATTTAAATCTTGAAAATTTTCTTTTGAAATTTTTTCAATAAAAATTCACAAAGTTTTCTAGAAAATTTTGTAGATTAATCACAGAATTTCTGAGATTTTGGCAGAAATGTCCTCCTTTTTTCTATCAGCAACGGCCCTGATAAGTTATCATAAAAATCGTTTTCACGTTTTGAATCTACAATAAATATCAGACTCCTTTATGTGCTTGATTTTGTTTTTTTTGTTTTGGGTTTTTTTGGCCCATGCCCACATATGATGGGAGTCCAAAGTGTGGCCTGGGGGCCAATTGTGACCCTTGACCTCATTTGTGCAGCCACCCAACTGCACCTTAAAGTGGCAGTACACCATTAAGCCTTGCTTATTTTTGTAAAATCTTGGTTAATATCTGTAAAAACATAAAATCTCACCAAGTACTTTTTATCTACTTTCTAGTGCAAATATGTTAGGACATGTGAATTAAGACAAAACTAACTTAAAAGTAACTTTTCACCAAGATAAACAAGCTCGATTTAAGAAAATAGTTCCTTAATATTTACAAAGTTTTAGTTCGACTGGTAGATGTCACATCCTGGGCAGCGCTTGAGTTTTCTTGTCGTTCTGGTTTGTGTAGATATTGCTGAATATTTTTTATATTTCTCTCCATATTTTAACTGTTATTCTATAAGAGAAACTCGACGCGTTCGCCTATAGAGGAAATGATCCTATGTGTCTGTCAGCGTTTTCTCTTTGAAGCAGCTTTAATTTCCCTCAGTCTGAGAAAACTCTTGTTTCTGCTCGTTTCCTTCTCCCTAAATTACACAGCGCACAAAACATGCCGTGCTTATTGCCACTGGGAGGAGATCTGCAGCCTCCTCATCTCGCACCAACACCTATAATTGAACGAAGGAGGGAGCTTCTACGTAATTAGGGAGAAAAGCTCGGCGGAGACATTTCCATCTAGTTTTTTAATGATGGCGCATAAACAGCCGTTGTGTCTGTTTGTCCCACATGAGGGGGACGCCGCATCCTTGGCCACCTTCTCCTTGAGAAAACGCTGCATCAGGCAGGCTGCTAATGGGCAATAACACATCCTGATCACCGCCAGGAGCAGAAATAGCAGCAGCCGTCGCCTCTCTGGGGGTTTTCAGTTTCGCTGCAGAGCTTCCATCTTCTGCAGCTCTGACAGATTCATCACTCCACCCACGACAAGAAAAAACAAAACAAAAAAACCAATAATGACCTCCAGGACAGACGGCGGCGTTTTAGGAACATTATACATGGGGAAAAAGGAGGAAATTTCTGTCAAAAATCTCAGAAAGTTTGAGATTAATCTCAGATATTTTCTAGGAAAAGATTTTAAAATGTCTGAGCTCGAACAGTTGGAAACGTGGTAGAAAAGAAAATCAGAAAATTCCTGAGTAATCCCAGAAATTTTCAAGAAAAAAGTTTAAAATTTCAAAGTTGCAACGGTTGAACATTTTCAACTTAAGTTAAAACTGACTTTTGAAACCAAGAAATTTATGAGATTAACTTCAAACTTTCTAAAAAGTTTCTGGAAATTTTCTTTCCACTTTTGAAGCTCAGAAATTTCCTTGTTTTATCTAAAACATTTCTGAGATTAATCTCAGGAAATTTCTAGAAAAACATCTAAAATTTAAAAAGCTGAAAATGTTCAATTTTGGAATTTGAAACTTTTTAATTTTTTTCTAGAAAATTTCTGAAAAAAAAATCTCAATTTCTGAATCTTGAAAAAATGGGGACATTTGTTTTTAGCTCAAACAGTTGAAAATTTGCTAGAAAGAAGAACATTTTGAGATTAATGTCAGGAATTTTCCTGAAAACATTCTGAAATCTCAGTGTTTCAGAACATTTTTACTTTAGAAAATTTTGACTTTTGAAAGTGAGAAATTCCCACTTTTTTTTTCTAGAAAATTTGTGAGATTAATCTAAAAATTCCTGAGTTATATCTAGAAGATTTTTGACTTTTGGAGATGTCAAAAAAAATTAAATCTATAAAAAAGTTTTGTTTTTTTGTAGAATTTTTTTTAATTAATCTCATGAGTTTTTTGGCAGAAATGTACTCCTCTATTTGTAGATAGTACAAATTAAATTCAATGAAGTTAATGCTACTCAGGTAAGACTAGATATAATTAATAAAATAAAACAAGTAAAACTAAAAAGTACAGCTTAGTAAAAATAAATTTTCTCTAAAAAAGTAAATGTAATTGAGTAAACGTAGCTCTAGAGTTGAGTAATTTATCTTCATAGATTTTCTGCAAACCGCAGGACTGAATCTCCTCTCGCCAGATCTATATTGTGTAAATCAGTGGAAACGCCTCGCCCTGTTCTGAGTCATTAAACTCCCCAGAGCAGCAGCTGCACACCTGGACAAGACGACCAGGTGGAAACAAAGTCCGCTCCGCGCACGTGGCCGACCAGGAGAGGCGGCGGTGCAACCGACAGCAGAGCAAATATTTTATTGATGGAGCCAAAACCTGAAGGAGCCGAAGAGACTCAGAGAAACACAGAGAGTGGAGCTGACGGAGTTTCACCCGGCGACAACAACAGAAAACGCATAAAAAAATAAAAAATGACATCTGCTGAACGGTTTGTAGAAACGCTCAGCGAGGAAAGAGACGCAGGAAGGCAGCAGGCGACTGATTCTCCACAGGAAGGGGAGCGAAAAGGAAGAGGGAAGGAAGGAAAGAAGGCATAAAAAAAGGAAGGAAGGAAATAGGATGAAAAAGAATGTAGGAAAAGAAGACAGGAAACAGAGAAAGAAGAAAGACAGGAAAGAGAGAAAGAAGAAAGACAGGAAACAGAGAAAGAAGACAGGAAACAAAGAAAGGAGACAGGAAACAAAGAAAGGAGACAGGAAAGAAAGAAGGAAGACAGAAAACAAAGAAAGAAGACAGGAAAAGAAAAAAGACAGAAAACAAAGAAAGACAGGAAACAAGGAAACAAGGAAAGGACAAACTCGTTGTTAAAGGAGACACAAAAGCTGTTTTGGGCACAGAAAGAAAATAATGAGGAAAATAAACAAGGAAGGAAAGAAAAAGATACAGGGTTAAGAGAGGAAGAAGGGAAGGACAAGAAGGGTGTAGAGGTAGGACACAGGAAAGGAAGGACAATTTGGAGGAAAAAATGAAGAATTCAAGGAAGAAACAAAGGAACGAAGGAGTGAAAGAGAAAACAAAAGAAACAAGCTGAGTGAGAACATCAGGGAGGGACAAAGGACAGAAGGAAGTGAGGACATTAGAGCAGGAAACTCGTCCTTTGAAGGAAGCGTGCTCCATTTTTCAGGAGGCGGCTGAAACGATGTGCAGCCATGGATGAGCTGATGTGAACCCGCTCACTCCCTTCCCACCGCGCAGCGACTCTCACCGACGAGAAGAAGAAACTAAATATGTCATGAGCTGCGAGAAGATTCACAAAACATCCGCCCACACACACACACACACACACACACACACACACACACACACACACACACTGGAGAGATAATTAGAGCCAACGCACAGCTGGGAGACACAGGCTGCCGTCGTGAGAACAAGGACCGCCTGATGAGGCCGCCATCTTTAAATCCTCAGGATGAGGAGAGAGCGCCGGTCGATGAGACGCTACAGGAGGCGATTTTATCATTAATGCTCCTGATAAGAGAGTTAAGGTGAGGCTACGACAAAAATCACCAAATTACAAGAATAAAGTAGGAGTAATACAAGAATTTTGTTGTAATGTAACAAAAAATAAGAGAATAAAGTCGTAGTATTACGAAAGTAAAGTTCTAATAAAGTCATACGAAAATAAAATCAAAATATGAGAATAAATAATAAGTAAAGTTGTAATAAAGAGAATAAAATTATACAAGAATAAAGTAGAAATAATACAAGAAGAATATAGTCATAATATAAACACAATATGAAAACAGTACAATAAAGTTATACTGTAAGCAAAAAAGTCATATTACAAAAATAAAGTTGTACGAAAATAAAATCGAAATGCAAGATTAAATTAATATTATTACATTATATCTGAAATATTAACGCTTAACAACTTGTATAGAGAAGCTTGTCGGCTAACAAGCGATTTTCCCTGGAGATCAATAAAGAATATTCGATTCTATTACAAGAAAATAGAAACTGTGCCAGAATAATGTTGTAACATCGTAAACAAGTTATTTCAAACATGTAAAAATATATTTTTTATGTGTTTTCAGTAAAAACAGGAAATCTCCAGTTTTGTTGCATAAAAAGGCAAAACGTCTCGGCATTTATTTACTAAAACCTCCATAAATTTGCTTCAGTTTACATCTTTACCCAGATAATCTCCACAAGTGATTCTAGGGCTTCTAAAAGTTTGCAGCCTTATTTTTGGTATTTCTAAACGATTTATATGCTGTTGGAAGCAAAAGAGAGAAAAAAATCCAAATTATTTCCTGTTTTATCCTGATTTTCTCTGAAACAGCTGCTGCGATCCTGATGGTTTACTGAAACAGTTTGTAATCACTGAGGGAAACTAAATTAGTAATTTTAAACATAAACTTCAGGCAGAGGAGACATAAAAGCAGCCAGATTACAGATTAAAATCAGACATTCCTTCCCGGTGTCGGTCGGATCGGGTCAATGTTGGCTGAGTCACCGGCTTGAAGTCGGATCGCCTCCGGTGGGAGTGGAAAACAGGAATGAGAGGGGAGTATCAGGGAGCTGGGATTAGTAGCTTTCTCCTGGAAAATCCATGAGCCGCCTGCACTTCTTGTTGCTAAGAGGATTCAGAAGAACGACCCAACGACGGGAGCGACGCTTTGGGCTCTAATCTACTGATTGAGGAGGCGGAGAGGCCGATTCTGGGATAACACCAGGAACGGGAAATCTAAACATGGAGGACATGTAATCCGCACCGATCGCAGATTACCGATCTGTAAAAACCCTGACCTGCCGATTCCAACGTCGTGACTTCTCAGGAATAAAGTCATGAAATTAAGAGAATAAAGTTATAAAATTCTGAGATAAAACTCGTAAATAAAGTCAAAACATTTTGGGAATGAAGTCATAAAACTATTGCCATTGATGCACCAAAGCATAACCTCTTACATTTTGTACTAAAGTTTTTTATTAAACTAAAAAAGGGAAAAATGCAACTGATTGTTGCAATTCTAGACTGTCTACACTGTAAAAACACAAACATTCAAGTAGACTTAAAATAAAACTAACTTATAGGTAAATTTTCTGCAAATATAGAAGCTTGTTTTAAGTAAACAATCCTTAATGTTGATTTTAAAAAAAGTTGTGATGTCAGATTATTTAACTTAAAACATGGGAAAAATGCATCTTTATCAGTGAAATAATCTGACAGTGTAACTAATACTTTTTCATCGGTATCAAGGAATTCTTAAAACAAGCTCCTGTATCTTGCTAAAAAGATACTTGTACATAATTTAGTTTGTATTTTAGCAAAAATACTTTTTTGTGTTTTTTTGCAGTGTGGGAGTTCTGACTAATGAACTGTAAATAAAAATATTTGATTTTTTCACCAAGCCAATCAAGAAAACCAGTCGATTGATTGGTGAAATGTAACTTTTTTAGCTTGATCATAATGAAACAATATGTGGCTTTACATGTTTGCAGATGCCATTATGTTTATATGAAAATATTTTGGTTTTTCAAAAATATTCAGCAGAAAAATGTGATGTGATGTTATGTTGCATAAGAGTCAGAAATGTTGGAGCTAATCCCCGGCAGCTTAACTCAGCACAAAATACAATGTGCTGTCTGCATTAACCGTTCCAAATGTTCTGTCTGGGCTGATGGAGCCGCATACCTCAGAGTGATGCAACCGCATGGCTGACACCAGCCTGCATCCCGCAGAGATCCAGCTGCTACAAGAAAGCCAGATTAAACTAAACACCACTGGTTGTTGCACCGTTTTTGTTTGTTTTTTTGGATAAAGAAATCCAGCACAGATGCTCACATAGCTGAGCGTTAAAACCTCCAGCTGCAGAAACAAAAGTTCAGGCCGCTCTTCACAGGTAGCAGCCACAACAAAACTGTTTAGGCAGCTGAAGAAGTCGGATCAATTTCATACCAAAAAGCAGGAACTACGACAGACTGAAGCTTTACGGAGCAGAAATATCTCTGCAGACAAAAGCTGGATATTTTAACAGCTTTAACTTCCATCCATCCATTTTCTAACACCCTTGTCCCTAATGGGGTCAGGAGGTGCTGGTGCCTCTCCAGCTACGTTCCGGGCGAGAGGCGGGTTCTCCCTGGACAGGTCGCCAGTCTGTCGCAGGGCAACACAGAGACAGACAGGACAGACAACCATACACACACAGTCACACCTAAGAAAAATTTAGAGATACCAATTAACCTAACAGTTATGCTTTGGGACTGTGGGAGGAAGCCGGAGTACCCAGAGAGAACCCACAAATGAACAGGGAGAACATGCAAACTCCATGCAGAAAGAATCCGGGCCGGGAATCGAACCCAGGCCCAACAGTGCTACCAACTGCGCCACTGTGCAGCCCGGCTTTAACTTCAGTAATCTTATACTTTCTGCGTTTTCAATCCTGATAGTTTGGTAGATTCGGTTCGATTCTGGACCACAGTTGTAACATTTGCTACATTTTCAACTGCTGAGGTTCGCTTCCAAGCTGAACTGAGTCAAACAAACCAAACCAGTTGAAAAACCTGTTCCCCTCCTGACCTGTGGGGGCGTTGCATCAAAAACCACTGAAGGAAATAACATGAAAACCATAAATATCGAAAAGAAAAAATGATATATGAGGAGATAGTTTGAAAACATTAAAAGAAAAAGTTAATTTATTAGATACATTGAAGAAGAATTTGGGTAGTAAGCGCATACAAATCATTTTTTAATTTTTAAAGAAAACTGATTATTTATTTAGTTGGTATAAGTGTGTGTGAATGCTTGTAGGATTTGATAGTGGCTGTAATGCTACTTCATGTTTTTTTCCAACTGCCAAAAACATAAAAATCTCTGAAGACACTGAATGCAACTTCCTTCTTTATGACACTTAATTAAAAATGGAGAGGCGACAGATTTTAGCATCTGTAGAATCTCTCTGTTGTCTTTGGTAAAAAACCCACAAACTGTTTTTCTTCCCAGATTCACACGCTTGTTTTTTTTGGTTGCATTTAGTCCGCTTCCTGCCTTTGGATTCACCCTTACGTTGCGTTCACACCAGCCTTGTTTAATCCGCTTTCATCAGACTCCAGTTTGTTTGTAGAAAATCTGATTTGTTTGTGGAGGTTTGAATCTCTAATCTGCCTAAAAACCTCGATCTCGGTTCGGTCTGAATGCTTACGTGAACGGCAGGTGGACTGGAGACCGCTCCAAAAGCAGGAAGAGGACTACAACACAAGGCATTCTGGGTAAATAAAACCAAAACAAACAAACTAGCAGCGCTAGCAGGAGAAATGGCTCATGGTCTTTCACCAAAGACAGAAGTGAAATCCTACAGACGCTAAAATCTGATGCTATTCCGTTTTTGTTTACATGTTGTGAAGAAGGTAGTTGCTGTCAGTGTGTTCTTCGCTGATTTTTGATGCAGTGCCACCACAGGCGAGGAGGGGAACTGCTTTTTCAAAGAGTTTAGATCGTTTGCAGTGTGAAAGAGAACCAAACCAGCTGAAAATGTACCAAATGTTGCAACTTTAGCTCCAAGTGAACCGAATCTATCAGACTAACAAGTGTGAAAACAACCTAAAACTTAAATTTGAGCTTTTTTTTTTTTTTTTTTTTACATTTGGCGCAATCAGAATGCAGCTTTGTGACACAAAGCTTCCTAAATATCAAGTTTTTTCTCTCTACTGTCTCCAACTCTGAGCCGAATGCCTTCCATATCGTTAAAAGGAAGGAATGCATAACCTCCGAAAGTAAAAACAAAAGAAAAAAGCCTAGTTTTTGATACAATCAAATTAATTTGTATCGTACATTCAACAAGCAAAGTGGATTTTACACCATTTTTCATTTCGGGAGAATCCGCAGCATCGCCCTGGAGGTTTGTGGCCTTTCTCAGACAGCAGCAACACGGATTTTATTGTGGACATAATAATCAGCGTCGCTGCCTCCAAACACAATCTTCACCTCCACAGCCTCAAAATGGCAGAGCCGCTAACTTTTCCATTTTTTCATGGTGGAAGAAGCTTGATAAGCAGAGTCAGGAGGAGGCATCTTGTTGAAAATGTTTGTCACGTTTGAGCAGAAAAAAGATTGTGTTTGCCCTGGGGTGGGGGCTGTTTGTTGTGGAAATGGCGGCATTGTTGCACCAAGACACACGTGAAACTCTGCAAGAGTCTGCAGTGATGAGGCAGCAGGAAAATAGGACATCGAGATTTTATTTATTCATTAAGATTGAAAAAAGTATCTATTTTCCCAAGTTACCAGCATCATAACTATTCTATTCAGTTTAATAGTTTTTGTTTGCCCACAATTTTTGCTTCTTTATTCCACTTGATAATTAAAAGAGGCAAAAATAGATTGAAAACGAGGTTGAATGACTCACTAATGTTAGATTGTAAAGAAATACAAATATTTCTACTTTTATTTGAAGAGGATTTTGGAAAATAACTCTTAAAAAATTAATAGCTTTATGATCTTTTACCACAGCAGCACCAGTCAAAGTTTAAATGGTCACTAAGTTGGTCTTCATGTGACTGAATCAGCATTTTGATATCATTACATCACTGCTTTTTCTGTAATTTGACTAAAAAAGCTATAACGTCACACACTCCAAGTTTAAAATATTCACAAACATTTTAATTTAAGCTGCTTTCCGCCTCAACTTTCACCTCCAGGTGTAAATTTTTCTGGTAAAATGTTGATCCTTTCCTTTACTTTACCCTAAATGAGTAGGAAACGCTCATTTAGCAGAACATTTCCTCCATAGAGTAGAATAACAATCTGGCAAAATGTGTGAGAAAATCATGGCAACTTTTCAGCTCCATAATTTAACCATATTTTACAGTAGCGTCAACTTTCAAACTTCAAATGATTACTGAATTTGTATTTTGATAAATTTGATCCATTTATACACAATAACGTGTTTATTTTAGATTTAAAAACGTAATGTTCAGCTTTGGGTGTGATAACACTCTGAGTGTAAAATATTCAAAGACATTTTATTTGCACCAATTGCAGTTTTCTGTCCGATCAGCGATTTTTAAAAAGCCTGACTTGCCGAATCCGATTTTGACCGACATCGATTGTATTGTCTGAAAAGTCACTAAGTGAGGATGACTGTTGTTGACTGCGCAGGTTCAGACGTGACCTGAGATCATAACATGACAGATATGATCGCAAACACTTAAAATGTTTACATTTCTGCCCTTCAGAAGGTTCAACGCTTTGAACCAAAGTCGCTATTTGACTGAGACAAAATTTTTTGTTTATGTTGCTATCTGCACTGCAAAAACACAAAATCTTACCAAGTATTTTTGGTCTAGTTTCTAGTGTAAAAATCTTAATACACTTGAAATAAGACAAAACTAATTTACAGTTAACTTTTCATCAAGATAAGAGATTGTTATGAGGCAGATTATTTCACTCACAAGACATTTTTGCCATTTAATAAGTGAAATAATCATTTTCATCAACATGAAGAAATTATTTACTTAAAATAAGCTACTATATCTAACTAAATCACTACTTATAAGTTATTTTCATCTTATTTCAAGTGTACCAAGAACTTTGAACCAAAAAAAGACAACCTCCCGAAAAAAGAAACTTTGTAATATTTTGTGTTTTTGTGACTACTTCTTCTGATATTAATCCAACATGGCCGCCCCAATAACATTCTCAGTGTCAACTCTGATTGGAGGTTTCAGCTGTGTCCTCCTGTTTTCTTTTTCATAGAAGCTACAAAACAAAACAAACATGTTTTGTTTGCCGTTTGTTTTTGCACATTCTGTGAAAAGAGGGTCCTGCCTTTCCACTGTCGCCACATGCTTGCTCAGGTCCAGAGATTGCTGCCTAGTCAATAGCTCCGTTTGCAGATTTATGTCGAAAAAACATTCGACAATTTTACAGTTGTGGTGTTTCCGCTGAATAAGAAGCACAGTTAAAGTCACACTGAATCGGTTTGTTGGTGTGATAAGTCGCGTGGCGCCATCATTCTCCTCCCACTTCCGGTTGCCTTCTTCGTTGTTTTCGCCGGTAGTAAACATCGGATGTTGATCACTAGACTCCTGATGCGGAAAAAAAGTGTTTCCATTGCAGTTTTGATACAACTGCAAGAAAACACTCCATCTAAGCGCAAAAGCAAGATTTTTTTTCTAAATTGATGTTTCGATTGAGCGAATTAGTTTTTGCCCAATTTCATGGTGAATAGAAACACGCCTATTGATTTAGAGATTACATTTTTTATGACTAATAAATCAAACTAAAATGTGTCTGTGTTTGGATTGATCTGATTCTAAGAGTTAAAATGACATTTATTTACATAAATAAACTGAATTATGCAGTAAATGGATGTATTATAATGATAATTAGACACTGTGAAGGAAGGAGGCCGTCCTGAAGAGGCAGGAAAAGCCACATTTAGGATTTCCTCTGTTCAGGGCTTTTGATCCGCTGCAGAAGCCATTGTGTCCCCTGAAGGCCCCTCTGAGCGTCTTTCATTTGATCTCTGCAGCAAAACTCTGCTGTTATTCAACCTCCTACTATAGGACACCCCGGCCGCACATTGTCTACTGACTCGCAGACAGAACTGCAATCACAGCTCAGGAATGAGGCGGAGAATGACCTGGAAAGCGAGCTGATTAATTATTAAACCCGCTCCCGGATCATTTTATCATCTTAAATGAAGCAAAAACGCAACAAGAAATCTGTAAACAACAAACAGAGGCGATCAGATCGGCTACTTGTTGGCAAAAAGCCCGATCAATACAGCGCACATGAAGCGAGATAATGCGCAAATAAACGACGTGGTCGCTTATTGTTATGGCTCCACAGATTTAATTTGCTTTTAAATCACAGTGATAAATCGGGAACATTTACCTCAATGTATCCGGCCAGGGCTGGAACCACGATGCCCAAAACGAGGGCAGAAATCGCAGGGACTGAACGCATCTTCCAGGCTCTCCTGATCCGCTGATCTGCTGGAAATAACTTATATCCCCCTCAGCTGTTCCTGCGCGCAGGACTCAGGAGCAAACAGACCAGGTTCCGGGGATGTTTCAGGAGTTTCCCCCCACCAGGGTCAACCAAACGGGTCAAAATAAAAAGGTTTCTGTTGGTTTCGGACCACGGAGCTCGACTAGAAAGCGCCTCGGTGTCGGACTGCTGTGGAAATGTGGGCAAATTGTGGTTCCTCTCTCCCTTTACTGCCTCCTCCCTCGTTTACGCCTCCCGTCTATCCGAGCTGAGCATCTGGAGAGGGAACAGCGCCCCCAGGCGGCCAGCGTATTCCACTGTAATCCAACAACGGATTACAGTTGAATATCCAAGAATTTACTTTTACTTGAGTAACCTCTTTTAAATAAATGTACTTTTAGGAATATTTTTACTAAGTTGTACTTTTTACTTGAGTAATTTTATTTTGAAATATCACTACTCTAGTGAGTAAAATTCCTGGATTCATTAACTTCACTGAATAACAAGCATGTTTTAACCAAAAATTCACCAGACGCAGACACACACCTGCAATTTTAGCTAAAGTTTCATAAGTTTTTTATTGAAAAAAGCTGACTTGGAAACAATTTATTTCTCCTGATTTTGTTATTTTTTGGTCTTTAAACTGTATATTTTGGTCCATCTGACCAAATTTTCTGAGCACCGAACTTGCTTCATGGCGTTTGGTAAATTGCATTGAGTCGTTAGCTTTTCATTTAGGTGCTTTGTTTCGCTGAATGGACTTAAAATAAAAGGCCTTAAGCTACTTTTTAAAGGAGAATTATTGCTCAAATTTAATGCATAATAATAATAGAAATTATTGTTTCCTTGTAAGTTAAACATAAAGTTATAAAGAGTTGCACATCACTCTTTCTTCTAAAATCAACTGTTACTTAACAGTGTACTTGCTATTTACATTTCATTAATGTAGTGTTGCTGAAGTCATCATTTACATTCGTTATTACAATAAAAATGTTACACCTTACCGCCCAGAAGAGTCTAAATAAAGCACAAAAATCAGTTTTCTATATTTTAGCTAAGCTAAATAATTAAAACAAATACTATGGGCTCATTCCCCTCATTTAAAATGGGGGGGGGAATGAGCATTTTATTGATTATACCAATTCATATTTGGCAAGGCTTAGCCTTAAAATATGTTGATATGATGAAACCTTGGTGACGCAATCAGTCTATCCTGTATTTCTCTGATATTGAGTTTATTTTAACGGCCCTATGTTCTCTCCTCATGCTGCATAAACTTATGCCCTCGTTCAGTCTTGTTTTTATTAGTTGCAATGTTTTTATTTGCTTTCAGAGTTATAGGCAAGAAAAAATTATTTATATGCCTTCATTCAGACCAAAGTGCTTCACAGGACGTCAAAGGAAACACAAACCATAAAAAGCATTTAATAAAAGAAAAAAATTTGAAAATACATATAGGCCTATATAACGGATTCTTGGATCAAAAATGCATTCAGTCCTAATATAAAGTAATCAAATATTTCTGCACATTTCAGGTTTCAGAGATTTTGTCACTAAATGAGAGCAATTCATTAGTGCATCATGAATTTCACGCAAATTCCCTTCGGCTGCTCCACCAGGAAGCCTGATGAAGACCCTCTAATGAACTGGATATTCTTTCTGAAGGTTTATTTTTTCACTTCTGCAGCTTATTTAAGAACTGCTCAGGGTCCAATTGCTGAGTTTCTGGCTGCTTTGGGAAAATTCAGCTCCCAGTTAATGATGTGATTGTGCCTCAGGGAAATCCCTGGAGTTATTTGAAATAAAGTCTAGAACAAAAAGTAAAGGGAAACATACCTAATAGAGTCACTTAGTAAAATTAGCTCTATAAACCGTCACAGCATTGTTTTCATGGTTCTAATTATGATTTTCTTTATTCTTGATTAACCATTACCCCATTTATTTTAATTTGATTTATTTATTTTGTATCTGTGAGTGTTTGGCTCCCTTTAGTGGTTACTTTGAGAAACTAGGTCATAAAATTTCTTACTACCTTACCCAGATCATTTAATATACTACTCAACCTTAGCTATTTAAAAATGATTACTAAATGTAAATATTTGCATTGTTTTTTTACCGATAAAGCTATACTTGTAAACTATAAAGTTAAAGTCAATTTTTTTTTACCTGACTAAATGTTTTTTCGTTTTTATGTTTTTGGTTATTTTTTACTATTAACCAAATTTGGAAAATGGAGGAAAATCAAGTTGTTTGTAAATATGATCAATAGGTGTAAAAAAAACTGATTAACATTCAGACCATTTTTGTACCATTAATGTGAAAGAAGTCTTTTTACAAATATGTCACATGAAAATAAAATAAAATTGAATTAAATTAAATAAAATTAAATAAAATTAAATAAAGGGGCACGTTACATAAATTACAATCAGATGGATTTTTGCATTGGAAAGAGTAAAAATCTTTTTCACAGTAACTTAAAATGTGATTGGACAACGTCAGAATTAAAATTTTCTGATTGGCTGTGCATATGGGGGGCTGCAATTTGAAAATGATGTCACACTGTCTTAAGAGAGGTAAACAATAGCTTTAGAGCTAAAGCAAAAACACTTACAGTAATGAAAATATCGGCATGACCGGTCAAATATTGATTTAAAACCGCTCTAGAGTGCCTTTGCGCCAACGTTTACAGCCACCAATCAGATACCGCGCTCTGGCGTGTTGCTAGGTAGATTATGTTAATATATGCAATGCAGCCATCTCTGCAGCTACCATTCTGAGGTAAGAACAACTTGTGCGTTTTCGAGAAAATGTAAAAATCCATGGGATTAAACAGCGATCAGGTCTGTAGCTCGACTGTACAGAGGTGTTTATAGTATCGCAAATTAAAATCTCGGTTTGTTTTTACGGATATCCTCCGGCGGATAATATATTTATTTTGCGTAGGTCTCTTTGGATGTAGCTGTTGTTGTTAGTCCCACCCAAAATGGAGCCCGTTCTTCCTTGTTTCACGGCAGACTCGAAGGGCTGGGCTCAACTGGAAATGGGGGACGGGTGGGTTTAGCCAAATATTTCCGTCCTTAACGGTTTAAAAAAAACCGTTAGCCTCAGAGCGGATGATGAGCGGAGTTTTCCGCGGTGTGATAAGTGGAGTTAGGCGGACTGCCCGGCCTCCGTGCGGGGCTACACGGCCGTATTACCGGCGTCGCTGCGCCGTAACTGCCCGTGTTTCCACAGCGCTGCTTTCTGTGGTATGGTCCGGTTGGGACCGGCAACCTGCGGGGTTAAAATGGGGGGGAATGAACATTTTATTGATTATACCAAGTAGGTTTATGAATGAGAGGAGAGAATTGGTGTTTTCTGTTTGGATTTGCGGCTGTGTTTTTAGATTCCTTCACCCGGAGCGGCCTGCGGATCACCGGCCTTTTTCTGTGGAACGTTCCCCCGCAGAGAGGCTCATGCGGCGGCTCTGTTCACGCAGCGACACGCCGCTTTATTTTGGCAATCCCGGCCTGCCATTGGATCAGAACTGTGGCTGAATGTCACTAATTATCAATAGCATCACATTAAATATGTTTTTAATAAACGCACTCGTTGATATTTTGGCCTACGTCCGCGCTAAAACAGAATAAAGATGATTACATTCCAGAGCTTTCTATGAAAAAAAGTATTTGCCCCTCACTAATTTCCTCTGGCATGCTTACATTTTTCACTTTGACTTTGACTCCCCTCCAGAACCATCAAATATTCGCTTTTAATATGTTTTCTCTTATTGTGCAGAATCATAACCCCAATGAAAACTTGTCAGGATTTTCATTTAAACACACCTTTCATACGTGTGTTGTTTTAGTTATTTTGGCCTACTTCATGATGTCTGGCAGGTTCTGTTAAAGGGATTCTTTGGTTGAACACACTAACTTGCTGTATTTTTAGTGACTTAACTCTCCAAATATGTGGTTAATTACATTTAATTCAGGATTTAATTACTTTTCCTCACAGGGCCATGCTAGATGCATTTATGTGTTTTCCAGTCAGAAATAATATCATGTGAAAATGTGTTTTTATTTGTAGTCGGGTTATCAATATCTGACACTAAATTTTGCTTGATGATTAGTAGTAGTCTTACAAGAAGCCTGTCGAAATAAAATGTTCATCCAAGTGTAAAATTTATCTAGGGTTGAAACGATTATTAAAGTAATCGTCTATTAATTTAGTAATGGATTAATTGTTAACTAGAGTATGCAGAAATTTAAAGGCCATTTGAACAGTACCCTCAAAGCAGTACTTACTGTACAAAAAATATATACATTTTGCATTGAAAATGGAAAAAAAAACCTTTTTTGTCTATAAATTTGTTCTCCCAGAACTCTTCAAGTGGCAGGTTTAGCTTCACCCAGTTCAAATTCTGTGAAAGAAAATGGAAAAAAAAAATCTCCTATTAAGCACCTTTTTCTACCCAATTATTAATTGATTAATCAAAAAAATAATCAACAGATTAGCCCTACTCTGTATGGATGTTAAAACAGAAAGAGCTGAGCTTTTCACATGTTGATGTTTAGAAATATTTATAGCTGTAGATGCATCTTTTGCTACAAATGGAAAAAAGGAATATAGTTATTGCATTTTAGGCAATAAAATGTTTGTTTTCTTATTTTAAAAAGCACTTGTGACATTTCTTTATTTGCAGTTTAAATGCAATTATAAGTGTTGAATAAAAATCAACACTTTGAAGCTAAATTTAAATCCTCCTTTAGGAATCCTTACTTAATTACCCAACCGTATGTTTTGGTAGTTTACATATGAATAGAAAAATGCATAACTGGGCTGAGGAATCTTTTTAAAAATTCATAGTGTTTTTTCATAGTGTTTTTCTATGAGTTATCTTTGACAAAGAATGCCTTTGAATGTGAAATAATATTATCTAAAATCAGTTTAGTTTTGTTTTTTGTGACCGTATTACCTTTAGAATAACAGGTGTGTGTATAATTTTTTATTTTTTTGTACTTCATCCCACGCTGTCAGGAGAACAGCGCTGCGGCTGCTAAAGGGCCTGGCACTTCGTAGCCATGGAAACCAAACAGGAACCGTCAGGCGTGTGGAGCCAGACCGTCAACGACGATTCGAACAATTCAACACAGGTATGAAGTAAACCTGTTCCTGAGCTGCTGGTTCAGCCGCAGTGACATTCAGTCACTTTCACTCACTCTGACAGAAAATAAAAAACACTCATTTACTGCTTAAATATTTCCAGGATTCTAAATATTATCACGTTACATCAACAAATGCCATTTTTGTGGGTTTTTGTTGAACCAACAGAAAGTTTTCACAACTATAGAGTGGAAATAAAATAGTTGTGACTTTGCTGATTGCTGTTGTGTGAACAAAAAACTGAAAAGTGTGGTGTGCCGCTGTGTTCAGCCACTTTGAATTTGTGAATTTGGTGTGATTATAGATGGAGGTGGTTTGACTAGGCCGTTCTTCCATGTGAAAATACTTTGATCGGGGAAACCCGAACAACACCGATAGAATCGTTTTGTCTGGTCCTCTGACTACAAACCGACCTACAATGATGCATTAGAATCGTTGTAGATGAGAAAGAGGAGTCAATTTTTGCCAGAAATTTTCAGGACTTTCAAGAAGAAAAGAATAAAATTTCTGAGAGTTTTTTCTCAAATGATCCTGTGATTAATCTTATAATTTGAGGGGGGTTTTCTAGCAAATTTTAAACACTTCAAACTCAGACATTTCCTTGTTTTTTCTCAGTTTTATTTTTTTTTAGATTAATCTAAAAATTTCGGAGTTTTTTATGACACATTTTCAACTTTTCAATTCAGAAATGTCCTTGTGTTTTTTTCTAAAAAATGTCTAAAGATTTTAATTTTTTTCTCCAACATTTTTTACTTTTCAAGCTCAGAAAATTTCTGAGTTTAATCTTAAAATGGCTCAGATTTTTGGCAGAAATTTACTCTTTTTTTTTTTCATTTACAATGACCTAATACGTGATTGTACAGACATCATGCAGATGGACTTATTTTAACATTTTTGAACGGGGAGGTTTTCAGTAACCTCCTAGAACTTAAATAATAACTAGAACTTAAATAAGTTCTAGTTATTAGAAGTATTACTGGAATATTCTGGTTATTAGAAGTATTTTAATTTATTAGCTGTGTTTATTTTGGCATTCATCTTAATTTATAGTATCTGTTTACTCAAAAACAGATCGATTCATTAAACTGGGCTGAATACTGAAAGGCTTTTGAACAACGTTCTTGTATTTGTTGTTGAGAATCAACTAATAGCTAAATTAGAAAACAACGACCCAGAAAGCTCAGGAACAGTCCGCCTTTATTTTATCCAAACAAACGTCTGAGATTTTCTTCAAGAATTTCAGTAAATTTAGTTTAACGCTTAGCAGATAAAAACAGTAAATTATTTTGTGATTTTTACTTTGATTGCATGCAGTGAAGTTTCAGGGAACAGAGAGATAATTTTCTCATCTAAAAGTTGGACCTTTGTGCTGCAGGTGCATTTTGAAGGCAGCGCCGTGACCCAGATTGTGTACGGTGGCGATCAGTCGGACCGGGCGGAGCAGCAGGTGGTCTACACAGCGGAGGGGAACTCCTTCACCTCTGTGGAGTCTGCAGAGCACACGCTGGTCTACATTCATCCTGCAGATGGCAGCCAAGTAAACATGGAGCTCTTTTATTTACTAAAGCCTAAAACAAGCCCAGAACTGTCTCTGAGATACTTTCACCCTTTCCTCAGACGGTGTTTTCTGATCAGCCTCAAGTGGCTTACATCCAGCAGGATGGCACGACTCAGCAGGTACGGCTGCCTCGCTGTTCCATATTTCTCTGACTTGCTGAGAGTTGGTTTTTTTCACAAATGGTTTTTTTCCCTCTCACCTATAGGTGACTGTTCTCCTGCCTGGTGGACAGAATGTGAATGCTGCCAATCTTCATGTTCTCAGTAACGTAGCAGAGGCTCCACAAGCCATCCTGGAGCCAGTTTCCCAGGTGAGCAGGTATTCAGGACTGCAGCTAATGAACATCTTAGCTATTCTGTCAATTAATCTGATGATTAATCAATTACTCTGGTGATTAATCTGGTGATTAATCGATTATTCTGAGGAGTGATCGATCACTCTGGCAATTAATCGATTATTTTTTGATGAATAATCGATTACTCTGACGATTAATCAATTACTCTGGGGATTAATCTGGTGATTAATGGATTATTCTGAGGCGTAATCGATCACGCTGGCAATTAATCGATTATTTTGATGATTAATCGATTACTCTGGGGATTAATCAATTACTCTGGGGATTAATCAGAATAAAAATTACCACATTCTTCAGATTTTTCACTTAACCACTCAAGCTTTTTTATATAGTATTTGAAATACATAAAAATGCAAATAAATGAGTAATATAATTACTTTTAAATAAGGAAATAAACATTTTATTGCCTAAAATGCAATAACACTATCCCTACAGGGATGCATCTGCAGCTAAAAAAACATTCCTAACATCGACATAAGAAAAACTCAACTCTTTCTGCTCGATTTAACATGATGTATTGAGTATTTATTGGATTGCCAATTAACAACTGAATAGCTAAAGGTACTAATAGATTTTTTTTTTATTGTACCAGGTTTTTTTATTCCATAAAGTTTTTTATTCCTCAAATGCAAAATGTATATATTTTCTTAGTTATAGCCATAATTTCAATAATTGATTAATCTGATTAATTGTTTCAGCTCTAGATACTTTTATCTGTGAAAATGTTGATCTCAACAAATAAAGTTAAAATGGATTCTGACAGAGTTTAATGTATTAAACCTGCAGGAGTTTAGGTTGTTTCTGTCATATTATCATATATGTCGTACATCTTATCCTGTCTACAATCGTCTTCATCAGATATTCCAAATATTTGTATTTAATTGCAGCCAACTGTTGACTGTCTCTCGTAGGAGCATCTGTCCAACTCCCTGACAGACATGGCCAACATCGCTGAGCCCCCCAGCAGCCCGCTTGGAGCCACCGACTCCACAGACGACTCAGACGAAGTCGATGACGAAGACTCGGAGATGGACGACTGGGAGCTGCGACATCCTCCGCTGTTCGACCCTCACGCCCTCTGTGAGCGGCGCTCCGCACCGCCGCCACATCTGGATCAAAAACATCTAGTTTGACTCATTTCCTTTGTTTGTAACCTCCTCAGGGTGCGAGGAGTGCAACAGTTCCAACCCTTCAGACTGTCCGTTGCACGGCCCCCTGCATCCCATCCCCAACCGGCCCGTCTTGTCCAAAGCCAGGGCCAGCCTGCCTCAGATCCTGTACATCGACCGCTTCCTGGGAGGAGTCTTCTCCAAGAGGCGCATCCCCAAGCGAACCCAGTTTGGCCCTGTGGAGGCGCCGCTGGTTTCCCAGAGTGAGCTGCAAGATCACAACTTTAAATTAAAAGTAAGTCAGGTCCGGCTGCACAGCATTCAGTTCATTTATGAACGCAAACAACCGACTACTGCTGTGAGTTCAAGCTAATTTCCCCTGAGCAGACCACAGGATGGTAAAAGATGTCTCCAAAACACCTAAAATACAGCAGAGTCCTGGTACTGCTGAAGGCCGCAACTAACAATTATGATAGAAATAGATTATTCTGACGATTAATCTATTTTATTGAGGATTAATCAAATAGTCTGACGATTAATTGATTACTCTGACGATTAATCAGAATAAAAATTGCCACATTCTGCAGATTTTTCATTTAACCACTTAAGCTTTTTTAATATAATAATAGAAATATGTAAAAAAAAAGAAAAAAGGATGCAAATAAACACATCCTTTAATTCATTATTAATAAGAAAATAAATATTTTATTGCCTTGAATTCAATAAAACAGCATTTCTTTAGTGAATCTTCATGTTTTGTAGCGAAGGATGCATCTGCAGCTAAAAAATACTTTTAACATCACCCTGTGGAAAACTGAGCTGTTTCTGCTTGAGTTAACATTACAGTGTTGGGCTGATCTGTTGAGTATTTTTGTATTAATAAGGGGGAAGAAACGGTGTTTAACAGGAACTTTTTTCTTTTTTTTTTTTTTACAGAATTTGAACCAGTTAAAGCTGAAAATGCTACTTGATGAGTTTTGGGTAGAACACATTTACAAACAGAAGTTTATTTTTTATTCAAAGCATTTATATTTTTGTACAGTTTTGGTTTAATTGCTGCTCTTTGTGTGCCGTTCTTTCAGCACATGGCCCTTTTCGCGTCTGTATACCCCAGTTAACGATTAATCGATTACTAAATTAGTTGATGAATGTTTCAGTAATCGATTAATCACGGTCAATTTGATTAATCGTTTCTCATCATGTGTGTCTGATGGCTTGTTTCTCCGTCAGGTGTGCATGCTGGATGCAGAGAAGGAAGAAGAGAAGCCAAGCGACGTCTGGTTGGATCTCTCCGACGAGGAAAGCTGCAACTGGATGATGTTTGTGAGGCCGGCGCAGAACCACCTGGAGCAGAACCTGGTGGCCTACCAGTACGGCTCCGACATCTTTTACTCCACCATCAAACACATCCAGCCCAAGCAGGAGCTGAAGGTCGGTGAGCGCTGGACACAAAAAAATCACAAAGTCTTACTAATTTTGATGTAGTTTTTAGTGCAAATATCTTGGTGCATTTGAAATAAGACAAAACTAATTTACAAATAACTTTTCAGCAAGATATAAGAGCTTCAAGTCAATAATTCTTGAGTATTGATTTTAAAAAATGACTTATTCCTAATGGTGGGAATTTATTGTTTTGTTTATCATTTATTATGAAAAATGTCTTATTATGGTAAGAATTTTGATTTATTATTCTCCTGATGAATTTTAGTTCCTCATGGTCAATAAAAAACAAAACTGACAGTGATCAGAAATGTTAGATTTGCTTTTTCCTCAACTATTTGTTCCTTGAGTGAATTAATAAATATCTGTAAATGAGTAAATGGGAATGTTTTTCAAAAATATTTACCTAAAAAAGAAGTAATAGATATATTTTCTTTTTCATCATAATCTTTATCGTTATCACTATAGTACCACAAAATATCACAATAAAATTCTACATTGGCCAACCGTACTTATTTTGACTTATATTTTCACAAGAAACTGGACAAAAATACTTTGTAAGATTTTGTGTCTTTGCAAGATGAATGATGCAATGAGCCAAAACAACAAAAAAGTTATTTAGGGCTGTGATTTTTTTAAAATATTTTTTTCTGCAGGTTTGGTACGCCGCCTCGTACGCAGACTTTGTGAACCAGAAGATCCACGATGTTACGGACGAGGAGCGTAAAGGTGAGTTTTTCTTCCGTCTGGTCTCTGACGCGGCGGCAGCGGCGTCCTGACCTCCGCCTCGCCTCGTTCGCCCAGCGCTCCAGGAGCAGGAGTGGAACTGGCCGTGCTACGAGTGCAACCGGCGCTTCGTGAGCTCCGAGCAGCTGCAGCAGCACCTCAACATGCACGACGACAAGCTGAGCTCCGCTTCAAGGTGGAAACTTTTACTTCTTATCACCATGGCTCCTGTTTTATTTTATTTATCTTTTTTATTTAGTGACGTCTACTTATCTCTGTGAGTGTCCGGTTTCAGATCCAGAGGCCGCGGCAGAGGAAGAGGCAGGAAGCGGTTTGGGACGGGGAGACGACCGGGACGGCCGCCAAAATTTATCCGTATGGATCCAGCTGCAGACACCAACGGAGACAAGACGGCAGTAAGGGGACCGTTCCATCTTTATAGTGAGAGAAAACAAAGAGAAACAAGAAAAGTGAAGGATAAAAAACAAATTGACAGATGGAGAATCTGCTGAGGGAGGTAAAGATTAGGGTGATGGCCAAGAGGCCTTCTAATCTCTCAGATTAAAGATGCATGAAGCGGCTCAGCAAAATTAGGAAGCCATTAAAGATAAAGATGTTTCCATTGGGTCTTGAGAAAAGTAGAAATAAGTTTTGGTGCAAATTTTACAGTTAAAAAATGTAAATAAAAACAAATAAATCACATTTTTGGTTTGTTTTATTCTTTTTTAAAACTTAGAATATTGCATAAAAGTGCAACATTTCTCTCCAGTCATCTCAGAAAGTGAAAGAGATTAATTTCACCTAGAGTAAAATATTTTGAGCTGTTATTTTTTTGCATTTTTAATGATTATGGCTTACAGGAAAAAAACAACCAAAAATGAGGTTTTAAGCACAAAAGTATGTAAAGTTAACAAATTTAAGAATATTTGAAACATTAAAATATAAAACAAATGATCAAAAATGAAACTTAAATAGCTGCATAAAATATAAAAAATAGAAATACTGCAAAGTTACAAATAATTATGTACAAAAAATAAAACAAATTCTACATATTAAAAATAATAAAAATAAATTATAAAAAACTAACACTATTTAAAAGACTAAAAATAATTGGAAAATTATAAATATTAAAACATAAATACTAAAAACAAATTATTTTAAAAATATAAATATTTGATACTAAAAATAATATTTAAAAAAATTAGTTGAAAATTAAAAATATTAAAAACAAATTATAAAAAAAAATCATAATAATTCAGAATTATTATTGTTGTTGTTGTTGTTGTTGTGTTTGACCAGTCAGACTGATATAAATTGTGGTCATGGTAACAACCTTGAACCAACAATAATAAATATAGTTTTAAAAAAGCATAAAGATATTAGAGATGAAAGGTGGATTTATTTGTACGTAAACGTCTTAACCAGCCGACCAACGTTGTGACGATGTTTTCATCAGGAGCTGCTGGATCCGACGGAGAAGCCGCTGGAGGAGGACGGCGCTCAGAACGGGCTGAAGGAGGTCGACACGGAGCCGGAGGGGGAGGCCGGGACGGAGGACGAGGGTCCGCCGGACCCCCCCGCCGAGGAGCCGCTGCTGCAGGCCGACGCCCCGCCGCCTCGCCCTGACCTGGACGTTCCTGTGAAGGACGGCCCGGCGCAGAGCAGGCAGCCAGAACCACACTTGACCTCCCAGGACCTTCACCGCGCCAAGAAGATCCGGGTGAGACTCTGAGACTCTGTTCCTGATGAAGAGTCTCGCTTTCTGGTGCTGCTTTACGCTTGACAACGCTTTGTCTCTTCTTCCTCAATGTGTGCCTCCCTCTCAGGTGGACGAGCAGGTAGGTGAAACCCGGGAGACGACGAGAAACAAACATTTACTTTATGTAGGACAACTGGGACGGCTGACATCCTCAGCTTTTGTTTTGTTTTTTAAGCTGAAACAGAAAAACTCGCTGCAGGTTACCAGAGTGAATTTGGCCACACGTTCTTCAAATCAAACAAAGTTGATGTCAGACGTTTGTGCAGCAAAAAACTTTCTGAAGGTTTTGATAAATGTTTCCAGAGGTCATGAAAGGTCAACCTGCCTCCACGTCGTGTAGAAATTTTGAGATTAATCTTGAAAAACAAGGGAATTTCTGAACTCTAAAAGTTGAAAATTTGTAATAAAAATGGCTTTAATTTTTAGATTAATGTCAGAAATTGTCTAGAAAAAACTGGGAAATTTCTACGTTTTTTTTTTTTTTTTTAAGATTAATCTAATTCATTTGCTCTTTAATCCAATTTTTTAGCGTTTTTTTTTTTTACTTTTCAAACTCCGAAATTTAAAAGTTTTTTCTAGAAAAGTTCTGAGATTAATCTCACAGTTGTTTGTTCTGCTTTTGTTTTAAGGATAGTAAGGATTTACAAAGGTGAAAGGTCAACCAACCCAAATTGAACAAATTCGATTTCAGTGCATTGTGCTTTGTTTGTATGATGGAGTATCAAGGCCATACTGAGAAAATAACTATGAGAACAAAGTCATTACAAGAATAGAGTCGAAATAATATGAGAATAAAGTCAGAATATTAACAGAACAAAGTCATCAAATTATGAGAATAAAATAACAAAATTATGACTTTATTCTCATATTTTAATTTTTGTATTTTCTTACTGTTGCCCTAATCCTCTGTCATACGTTTGTAATGGTTTGATAGTTTGTGCTGGCATAAAGTCTTTTGTTTGTTTTTTTTGTTCGTTTATAATTTTGGAGACATGAATACAGATTTTTATTTAAAATGATTGTGGCACAAATAAAATATTTTGCTGCACCAATTTTGTTAGATTTGGTAATATGGTGGTGGTGCAGTAACATTTCCAAAACAAAAGCAGCACAAATTAAAGTTTTATCAGCACAAATGTAGCACCAATTTCATTTGATTTGAAGGAAATGGCCGGGGCTGGTTGACCTTTCATGACCTCTGAAAATTGTTATTAAATCTTTAAAATGACAGCAGCAAAAACAACAAAATGTTGCTGCCAATTTGGTTTGGTTTGCAGAATGTCTGGGGGTCGACTTCCCTCAGGTCTGCAGGTTTTGCTGCGGCTAACCTCCTGCTGCTCTCTGCGTCCCAGAATGCCGCGCTCCAGCACCTCTTCATCAGGAAGAGCTTCCGGCCTTTCAAATGCACGCTGTGCGGCAAGGCCTTCCGGGACAAAGACAAGCTGGAGCTCCACCTGCGGGTCCACGGCCGCGACGCCTACGCCTTCTCCTGCCACTGCTGCGGGAAGAGCTTTGTGAGCGACGCGGCGCTGGAGGACCACCTGCTGGCGCACGCAGAGAGCCGCTCCTACTCCTGCCTCCTGTGTCCGGAGACGTTTGAGAGGCTGGAGCTGCTGAAGGACCACGTGGACGTCCACGCCGTGGACGGCTGCTTCAGCTGCCCGTCCTGCAACAAGAGCTTCACGGACTTCATCCAGGTTGGTCTGGAGCCTGCAGCTCTTAGAAACCCACAAAGGAAATGTTGTGATTATGGCTTGTGATTATCTAAGATTTTTGCTTAATTTGTTTTATGTTAAAGCATTTTATGCGTTAGATATTTAGAAAATCATTTTTGTGGCTTGAAGCAAGTTTTATTTTGTAGCAGCCGTGTTAAAAGTGGTTCTTTGAATGGAAAAAGTTGCTGACCTCTGGGCCAGAGTGATGCTAACGGATGAAGGCCTAAAATGAGTAATAGTGATGAATCAATTATTGAAATAATCATCAACTAATTTAATGAATGATTAATCATTAGCTGGTATGTACAGACTCAAAAAAAGGCAATTTGCTGAAAGAACAACACACTCAAACTGTACAAAAATATATAGAGCTGCAACAAACAATTATCTTAGTAATCAATTAATCGGTTAGTCTGACGATTAATCACATAAAAAATAAGACATACTGCCGATTTTTCCTTTAACCACTTACGCATTTTTATAAAACATTAGAAATACCTGAATCTAAATGTGTTTTGAAAGCAAATAGTCTTTTTTTCAGACTGTATACTCCAGTTAGCGATTAATCAAATGCTGAATTTCATTAATCAAATGATAAATTGATCATAAGTCAAACAGACAAAGCTGAGCTTTTCACATATTGATGTGTTATTTTTTACCTGCATCATCGTGAACTTTATAAAGTGCTTTCACACACAGCTGAAACAAAGAGCTGAACATCAGTAATTAATAAATAAGATAACGGATTAAAACACAATTCAAACTGATAAAATTAAGACCAATGATGGTTCAATTCTACAAATGTCAACCATACGCTAAAGGGAAGCTGTTTCTGTGTTAGGGTTGAGTTATTTGTATTTTTTTTATATGCATTTCTGTATAAAATTAGCTTAAGTGCTTAAATTAAAAGTCTACAGAATGGACCAATTGTCTTTATTTGATCAAATCGATTAATCGTCTGCTAAAATAATCGTAGAGTTCCTTAGACTTTCTCATTCTCCTGAGTTTTGAACCTTGTGCTTTTCCGTAGATGAAGAAGCACGTCCGCTGCTTCCACTCAGAGAAGATCTTCCAGTGTCCAGACTGCGATAAGGCCTTCTGCCGACCGGACAAGCTGCGGCTCCACATGCTGCGCCACTCCGACCGCAAGGACTTCCTGTGCTCAACCTGCGGCAAGCAGTTCAAGGTGCGCCGCCGAAGGCTAGCAGCTAGCTTTGTTACCTGAAGCCAAACCGTTAATCACTAATGTTCCTCCCACCAGAGGAAGGATAAGCTGCGGGAACACATGCAGCGCATGCACAACCCGGACAGAGAGGCCAAGAAGTCCGACCGGACCCACCGCTCCAAAGCCCACAAAACCAAGGTCCCCTCCACCGACCTGGAAAGCTTCGTGTTCAAATGCAGGCTGTGCATGATGGGATTCCGACGCAGAGGGATGCTGGTGAGCGGCGGCTCTCGGAGATGAAGCGGACTGGGAGTCGGCGCCTCACTCAGCCCTGGTTTCCTGTCTGCAGGTCAATCATCTGTCCAAACGGCATCCGGAGATGAGGATCGACGACGTGCCAGAGCTGACGTTACCGATCATCAAACCCAACAGGGATTACTTCTGCCAGTACTGCGATAAGGTTTGTTTTTTGGTTTTTTTTATAACAAACACAACACAGAGCCAGTGTAGTTATGATACAAACTGAAGTGTGAAAAAAAACCTGGTGTGGATAAAGGGTAAAAAATTACAATAAATTTACTAAACAAAAGAAATAACCGGAAGCTGCCACTGTTTTGGGGAATGCTGATGTCAGTGTTAGTTGTATTGCCTGTTTGCAAGTAATTACTTAATTTGAAATGATGATATTACTTATTAAACCTGGTAAGACTTGTACTATTTTGACTTAATTTACCTGATGGCAAGTGGCTGGTCCAGTGGCTTTGGTGGCAGCCGCCACTAATTAAATATGATTTTGTTTGTTTTGAGTAAATCAGTAAAAAACAAGAATATATTTGCAAACGTACACAAGGACATGCATTTAAAAATGTACACAAAAAATCCAATGTTTTGTAAAAGCAGTGGCAGCTGCCAGCGGAACTGCCACTTTCCATCAAGTAAATGTAGTCAAAATATTACAAGTCTTACATAGTTTAATACCAACAGGCCATATAACTAACATTCCCCAAAGTAGCTGCCAGAAGCTGCCACTAATTGAGCTTCCTGTCTCTCCTTCATCCTGCCGTTTATTGACGGGTCTTTTCTCTGCAGGTGTATAAGAGCGCCAGTAAAAGGAAAGCTCACATCCTGAAGAACCACCCGGGGGCGGAGTTACCCCCCAGCATCCGGAAGCTGCGCCCTGCTGCTCCCGGAGAGCCTGACCCGATGCTCAGCACCCACACCCAGCTGACCGGAACCATAGCAACTGCGCCGGTCTGCTGCCCGCACTGTGCCAAACAATACAGCAGCAAGGTGAGCGGGCTTCACCAGCCAGGTCGTCTGCTCACTCAGAAGCAGGGATTTCTAACAAAAACAAC
Source organism: Alfaro cultratus (assembly GCA_903066825.1). Classification (NCBI taxonomy): domain Eukaryota; kingdom Metazoa; phylum Chordata; class Actinopteri; order Cyprinodontiformes; family Poeciliidae; genus Alfaro; species Alfaro cultratus. The sequence continues at coordinate 45,513 of CAEFZX010016385.1, read as the reverse complement.
TTTTTTTCCCCAGACTAAGATGGTGCAGCACATCAGGAAGAAGCATCCCGAGTTCGCCCAGCTGGCCAACACCATCCACTCTCCTCTGACCACGGCGGTGGTCGCTCCGGCAGTCATCACCGCTGATGGTGCAACGGCAGAGGCTGTAGTGGTGAGAACGAACCCTCCTCAGAAAGATTCACTGAACGCAGAGAATAAACATTTACCATCATCTAGAGGAGATGATGGATGGATGGATGGATGGATGGTTGTTTGGATTGTTGGTTGGTTGGGTGCTTTGATGGTTGGTTGGTTGGTTGGTTGGTTGGTTGGTTGGTTGGTTGGATTGTTGGTTGGTTGGTTGGTTGGTTTGTTTGATCGGTTGGTTGGTTGGTTGGTTGGTTGGTTGGTTGGTTGGTTAGTTGGTTGGTTGGTTAGTTGGATGCTTTGATGGTTGGATGGATGGAAAAGTGAACAGATTCATTCATTCACTGATGAACTAATTGACTGGAACATTCAGACTAAATGACAGAAAATCAAAATGTTTCTCTTCACTCTGATTTCTTTCCTGGATTGTTGGGTCAAATATTTTGCTTCTTTGCGTCAGACCACGGACCTGCTGACCCAGGCCATGACGGAGCTTTCCCAGACGCTGACCGCAGACTACCGGACCTCCCAGGGAGACTACCAGCGGATCCAGTACATCCCAGTGTCCCAGGCGGGCGGCGGCCTGGCGCAGCCGCAGCACATCCAGCTGCAGGTCGTCCAGGTCGCGCCGGTGAGATAACAAGCAGCCAGGCCTTAAATAAAAACTAAAATACATTTTTTTATACCAGATACTGTTTCTGATTTTCTAAAAAACATATTTACAAATGACAGAAAATATTTTCAAAAAGTGGATTTATGTCAATCATCCCTTCTATTAGTTGTACATCAGAATATTATGGCTGAGCTGTGAGAATTTTTGTTTAATTTCCAGAATAAAAACCTCAAAAATTGACCAGAAAGAAACCTTTTAAAATTACAAGAAAAATGTTTGAATATTGATTTTTGTACCACTAACAGGAACATATTATGAAAAATTAACATTTTACACATTTTTGTACATCTGTTTTGGTTTCAGTTGCTTCTACAAACAACCTAAGCACTTTAAAAACACAAACTAACAAAAAAGACAAACACTTGACCGTTTATGGCAATAAGTTCATGTTTTTTGGTGTCTGAAAAATGAGCCGTTTTGAAAACCTCCAGAATGTAGCGTCACAAATGAGCAGGCACCAAACTGAATTCCAGCACGTTTGGTCAACCGGGTTTACCACTGTATGTGCTGTACAATGGCTGCTAGAAAAGACAAGTTCTTTGGTCAAAGGAGCTAAAAATGGGCATAACAGAGCAAACCAGAATCTCATAAAAAAGTAACGAACATGTCTAAGGAAGCATAACATGCCACCTTTAAATCTTCAAAACCCAAATATTTGATAGATTTGATGAGATTGATGATGGAGTTGTGGTTCTTTGCATCTGCAGGCCGCCTCGCCTCACTCCCAGGCCCAGACAGTCGATGTAAGCCAGCTGCACGACCCCCACGGCTACAGCCAGCACTCCATCCAGGTGCAACACATCCAGGTGTCGGAGTCGTCTGGCGCCGCTCAAGCCGTCACGCAGGTAAATAACTAGAACTCATTCTGCAGGACGATTATACGTCTACGCTGGTTTATGTTGAGCGTCCCTCCAGGGAAACAGTCAGCCTCTAAGCCCCGCCTCCCAGCAGCCCAATCAGGAGCTAAGCCCCACCCAGCTGACCCCCGTCACTCTGGCTCAAGGTCACGCCCTGCAGTCCGGCACCTCCCAGCAGCAGGGGGCGGTGCAGCATGCCTACATCCCCGGAAACTGGAACTACAGAGGCTACTGTGAGTGACTCTAAATCCACAGCTCTTCTTCTCCTCCTTCTGTTTGGATCCATGAGCATAAAAAGTCAACCCCAAACTGTTCCAGCGTCTGAGATCCAGATGATGGCGCTACCTCACGCGCAGTACGTGATCGCGGAGCCCGGCACGCCCGCGTCTGGAGTTAACAGCAGCCAGGTGAAGACGGTGAGTCCCCAAACAAACCAAATCTACCAGAATACACTGATCCTAAGACAAACTAACTAAACTATCGTTTCCTTGATGACAGCATGTGTCTTTCCACATGGTGGCAACTTTATTTGTAATTTATAATAATACAACTTAATTTATGGAGCTGGAAGTTTTTGTATTTGTCTCTCAGGCGCACTTTGTCATCTCTGAGGGTCAGACTGACCTGGAGACGAAGCAGGCGGCTCCTCAGAGCGCGACCCAGACCCAGACCGACCACCTGGATCCGCCGCCTGCGACCCAGCAGGCCGCCACGCAGTACATCATCACCACCACAACCAACGGCGGCGGCACCAGCGAAGTCCACATCACCAAGCCGTGACCTCTGGGCGTTTCTTCTGGTCTCACTGAAGACTCACGGCGTGGATCTGTGGACATTTAAAGGAAACGCTCCCAGCACAGTTTTATGTGTCTGAACGTTAATGAGCTGCTGCCAGAACTTTATCAGGAAATTAAAATTAAGTTTCCATCTAGGACTGAAAACACCAACGACGACGGGGGGAAACACACTACTTCTAACATCATGCACTGGAAAATAAAACTGAGTTGTACTTTTTGGGTTTTTTAAAATAAAAATAAATGAAGTGAACTTCTGTTCTAATCCAGGTTTATGTTACAAAAATATTAGGGTTTTATTTGTGAATGACGTGAAAACCCGGTTAGAGATGTTACAATCATGCAGGGACGTGTCGTCTGTTGGATGTTACCGCACAGTGTTGTTGATTTTTGTGAATTTTCTCCCATCAGTTTCCTCTTCTGACGTTTTTTTTTTGCCAGCTGGATCGTTATGAGATATTTTAGTATCGGAATCTGTTGTCTTTGTCATCAAGTTTTTATAATAAAATGTTGGAAAAACACGGCTCATGTGTTCTTCAAAATCATTCCGTTTTAACCTGTTAGTCTGTGGCTGATTTAGCTTAAAGGTCATGAAAATGTAAATTTAATCTCTTAATGTTGATTAAAGGCGTTTTATTATGTATTTTCCAGACACATAAGGCATTTTTTAATACAATCAGTGTATAAAAATTCTGTATTTATGAATATGACTTAGATGAAATGTAACTTCATAATTTAATGTCTTGAAATATGGCCTCTGTCTCTTTAAGAAGCACCTGCTTTTTCTTAAACTCCGCTTTTACCTCAATAATGCTCCTCATTATGCGACTTACAATTGTTCTTTTGGAGTTGTTAAGATATTATGGAAAATCAACGTTGTTTCATCGTGTAATAATTTCATTCTCTCATTATAAAAATTACTTTTCAGTCCCACACTCCTAATAAACATAACAGAGATGCACTGTTGGGATTACTTCCTGAAGGCGGAGTCTCTTTACTAAAAGTAGGAGCTTCTTAAAGAGACAGAGACCCAATTTCTAGTCAAATTTGATATTTATGGCATTTTTACAACAACTGAAGGTAACATAGTGAGTTAAAATGGTTCTATGTGCCTGGGAAAAACATTACTGTCTAATTTGGTGATCACATTTTGCCTTTTTACCCTCCAGTTAGTATTGGGGAACAATACTAATACGTAATTCCTTCTGCTTTAATGACTTAAACAAGAAAAAGCTATTATGTTTATTATGTTTTATTACTATTACATTGAAACACATTTTCTATGTCAGGTTTCAGTTATTTAGACCTGTTTGCAGCACCTAAAAACAGCTTATTTCATCTATTTGTGCTCTAATAAAAACTGCATTTTGTGGATGAGAATCTCAATCACAATGTAATTCTAATTTTAAACACTAGATGGCAGCATGACTCCATGCTCTGTATTGAAATACATCAGTGAATATCAGTGACATGTAAACTAAAAAGCACTTAATAAAAATTCATCAGATATTCTTGATGGGTTCAGTTGAAAAGGAAAAGAAAATATACTAAAGTGGATGTAAATAAAAAGCATTGATAGATACATAACTTCGCAAAAACAAAAAACGTAACCTGATGATTCAGAACCAATCAACTGGGTCACAGATCAGCTGCACGCGTTTTACCATTTAGTGAAACCCATATTATTTCTCATTAACAGTGAATCAGGGGAGAGCGCGAACGCAGTCCCCCACTACCAGAAATTATGCAGTCGAGATTCCCACATTTGGGGAATTCGCAGGGGTCAGCACAACCGGAGTGCAATGGCTGAGCCTCACCCTGGGTGAACCACCTTCATGATCATGGTATCTCCCCTGCCAGGTAAGTATGAGTTGCTACTCTCTCGCTCAGGGATGCCTTTCGCAGACATACCCACATCACTCACGGTGCCAACATGTTGTTTGCTTAAAAATAAAAAAAAGATCTGGGAGGCTCCCTTGCGACACTAGATAAAACATACTGGGATAGCTGGGTCATAGAAATGATGGAAAATGTTAAATTTAATGTTCAAAATACCGTTTGATTACCCACAATGCAACGCTGTAACAGTTTAGCTAAAGCTAACAAACGGATAACACATTTCTACTCTTTTCAGCTTCCGCTAAAGCTCCAAAACCCAAGCAGACGGATCACGATTTAAACAAAAATCAGCATGATAGTATTTAATAAATATAACATACAATACTTAGTTACTTTTTCTTTTATTTAAAATTAAATTTCTCCCTGTGTCTTCGTGTGGTGACGTCAGAAACAGTTCTGCTGCCACCTGCTGTTCGATAGTGAAAACTGCATCCATCAGTGGGGAAACAGAAGACAAGCTACAAAAACTGATCCCAGTTTTCAGACCTCCTTCACACAACTGTAGCTCGGGACATGGGTACAAATTGCAGTTATGTAAATTACTGAGATTTTCCTCCTCAAGTTGATCATAGAATATTAAAGTCAACAATTTCTGGTCAACAATTTCTTTAAATAATATAAAATGTGGATGTTTTCTGATTTATGGCAGGTAAACCCATTAACTTAACGAGGAAATGCTAAAACCACAGCCTGGAGGCAATATTGCTGTTCTACAAATGCCTTTATTGGTGCTAGAAGTCAGGACTTAAGGCTGAAAATTCAATTTGGATTCCCGCAATGCAACTCTGCATTAGCCTAGCTGGAGCTGAATGACAAAGAGTACATTATTTCTATTTTAAACACTCTAGGCAACTTATCTAAGCTCACACTAGACATAAACACATAAAAATGTTGTTTTATGCACAAAACAACATTTAAGCATGAAAGTTGTCATAGCAAAGAGATATTAAGGCATCAAGATTCTAAAAAAAATCATCCTTCAATTTAAAATCACATAGAGAGGATAAATATAGCCTCTCTATAACTTATGATGTAGTTAGAGCTTTAACTTTCTAGAATTTCTTTAAGGATTCTCAGTACTTTATATGCCTAATGGCGCTCCATAGCTTAGAGCCTAAAAACAACCAGTGTGAAACACCGTTAAATCTCAGTGTTGACTCCTTCCTGAGCAACCGGGGCTCGACTCGTTTAGCAGTTTGTGAGTCAGAAACTGTTTCTGGGTGGAGTCGGGATCGCTCTCCACTCCGGCCCGTTTAACACATTCCTATCTGGCTGGAATGCAGTGAAGGGAGTAAAACGCCAAAACAAATCCTCCAGTCGGGCCTGTTTGACTGGCTCGGTCTGTCGAATCATGTTTTAAACAAGTGGACATTAAAACGGCAGATGGCTTGGTCGCAGATTCAACCACCATCTCACCCCAAAGGTCAGAGGGCAGCTGGACTGGAGGGGACGGGAGGCTGGGAGTGGACCAGTAAACCGATGAAGGAGGATGGCAAGGGAGCAGCAGCAGACAACCAGCAACAATGGACTCTCAACAGGTGAGCCGCGTTTAAACAACTAGAAATGTTTCACGGTGTGAAATGTTTCAGTAGATTTGTTGTACTACTGAAAACACCAAATCAGTGTTTTCTGAATGAAAGGCCATAATCTGGCCTAGACGATCTGGCACTGCTAGTTCATCACATGCTCAAGGAAATATCCTGACTTAAATTCTCTGTAGTTTTCATATAATCCCTGATGGATTTAATCATTTTATAAACATCAATGATGAAAGCACCCATGTTATTTGTGAAAACTCCAGATTTTTCTACCAGGTCAAAGGTCAAAGCTTGTGCTTCAGGTGACTGTTATGCATTTTGGCACTAATTTATACCAAAGTGTACAAACGATAAAATAAAATTAAAAAACGCTGAAACTAAAATATTTTGATTGATCTAAAAAAAAAAAATTAGAATTCTTTTGAGAAATTTTCTAGAAAAAAAACTTGGATTTCCAAAGTTTTATGCTGTAAAAGTCTGAAAACATTCCTTTAAAATCCTTAAATAGTGCTTGATTTTATTTTATATTTTTTAAGAAAATGGGGGAAAAAAAGAAAAAAAATTATTTTCTGGCGCCCCTAACGCTGTTGCACCCAAGGAGGGGAACCATATTGTTCACACTAAAAACACTACTAATAACAGATTTAAAAAAAAAAATCTGTGTCTCTTTTACAAAAATAATAATAAAAATAAAAAGCTATACTTAAATTTAAGTGCGTTTGTATGTTTCTTCTGCTTTGTTAAAGTTTCAAGGCAAATAGCTTCCTTTTTTCTAACAATCTCTATTTAGTTTTATTTGCATTTATCCAGTTAATTTGAACTATCTTCCGTTGTTTTTCTGTATTTCTCCTTCCCAGTTTGATAGAAATCCTAAGTGAAGCTCAGCCAGGAGGCAGGTTTTGGTCTCAGACTCTGAAAACCTTCTGCTGCTTCGCCCCGGTGGCTGCAGTGTGGTTCGCCTGCCAGCTGGAGGCGCTGCCGGACCCAGCTCTGCAGCAGGAGGACGCATGTTGCAGGATGCTGTTACTGTGTTTACTGTGGGCAGTTCTGGCTGGAGGTATTTACGCTCTGAAAGGCTGCCTGCAGCCAGAACCGAACCGGGTGAGCAAAGCTGCATAAACAGTCATATTTATTGGTTTTAAACATTTTAAACCAATAAATGTTCTACAAATGTTTGCACATGTTAAAATTCAAGCAATTTCAAAAACTTTAAAGGAAAGTTTTCTAACTTTTCCATCACACCTTGGAGTTAAAAATGAATTTAAGACATTTTCAATTCACTATTTTAAGATATAATTTATATCATGTATTTAGAGCCATTCTTGATAAAAAAAAAAGGAGTAATTTTTTTACGTCAAAATGTTTTATATTAGTCTCAGATAATTTCTCAAAAAAGGAAATTTTCTGAGCTTGAAAAGCTGAAAAAATTGCTAGAAACAACTTAAACAGGTTAGTTAGTCTCAGAAATTTTCTAGAAAATGTTGGAAATTTCAGAGCTTGATTCTTTTCAAACTAAGAATTTTTTCTAAAGTCAAAAACTCAGGAATTTTGAAGGTTTCTGCAAAATTTTACAAAAAAAACTCTAAAAAGATGTTCGTTAAGTTTTGTAGCATTTAGTAAATATAAATAATTTTGGTAATAACCTAAAACAGGAAATTTCTGCTGTGATTTAACTTCAAACAGCAAACAGACAATCTGTGTAACTGTAAACGTTTTCCTAATTTAGGCTTTTAATCAATTTTAATATAAAACTATGCACTTTCAAGGACTTTGTACAGAAATTAAGCACTTTCCAAACCTTGAAAATGTAAAATTCTTAAGACTTTGAAGGACCCTTATGAAGCTGATGTGTTTTCAGCAGGAACCTCCACAGAGGAAACAGCAGCTGGTTGAGCCTGAAATCAGCAAAAATCTGTTTCGACGGTGAAGTTTTAATATTTTAGATTCATTTCCAGCTTCATTTACCACCAGTGGTGTAAAATAAAGAATTATTTTGTATTTTTATTTCTTATAAACTGCAGCCCGTTCTCTGGGCCGCCCCTGGTTTGGACCCCGGAGGTCTCGGTTCCTCTGACCCGGGCCCTGACCGACAGTCTGCTGCTGTGTGTGCTGCAGGAGCCTCTGCAGGATCCCGCCGTGTCCCACATCGAGGCTCTCCGCTCCAGGCTGCAGGTGAGACGGAGAACCAAGCGGCACCGACGCCTCAGGCAACATTTGCTCTCCTGTGTTTTTAATCAAGGATCAGTTTGAAGTCTTTTGATTGGAAATATCAAGAAGGAAGACATGTTCCTCTCAGGATTACACTGATTTTAATTTCTTCTGTTTCTACTGCAGAACAGCACGGAAGAGGATTAAGACCACTGGAAAAAAAATTAAACAGTTCTGACTTTTTCTGAGATTAGCTAGAAAATTCCAACAGAATTTTTTGTAGAATTCTGAGAAAAAAAGTCAGAATTCTGAGATTAAAGTCAGAATTCTGTCTTTTTCTCAAAATTCTTAATTCTGAGATTAAAGTCAGAATTCTGTCTTTTTTCTCAAAATTTTTAATTCTGAGATTAAAGTTAGAATTCTGTCTTTTTTCTCAAAATTCTGAGATTAAAGTCAGAATTTTTTTCCCAGTGGACCTAATCCTCTTCCATCGAACAGAACTCCCGCTGTTTTGTATTCTGAATCAAAAACAGCGTCTTCATCTGCAGGCGGTGGCTGTCACCCTGGAGAAGGTGAACTTTGACCCGGAAGCGATGCTGGAGGAGGCGGGCCGAGGTTCCGCGCTGACGGACAAACTGAAGCGGCTCTGCGCCTACCTGCAGCAGAGGTCAGTACCACCGAACCCGGCCACACAGGGAGTTAGCTCAGTATGTAAAAACCATTTATGTAACCGTTCAAATTAAATAACCAGGTTTATTAATCCAAAATAAATACAAATGACGACGTGTAAGTGTGCGCGAGACACAAGAAAATGGTTAGCATAAACTTCAGCTCAAACTAGCTAAAGCTAATGCTTTCAACATTTTAAATATATTTCTTTAAATGTAAAGTCAGATAAATTCTCGAAATTTCAACTCCTGTTCAGACAACATGTCCGATTTTTGGCTGAAATCAGACTTTTTCTGTGTGCGCCTACATTAACCCTTTTCTTCCCCAAAGCTACCCGCATGCGCAGTAGAGGTACGTTGACGTCATCGAGCAGCTCTCTGTTTACGGAAGTAATAATGGCCCCTAGCGTTTGTGGGTCAATTTTACAGTTTTATTCAGCAATGGGAGTCGACTGTATAGTCTCAAGATAATAACAAAAAGAAGAAAGAAAATAAAAAAAGCATAATTAATCATTATAAATGATAAATAGTTAAATAGTCATTATAAGTAATCGTACTATTATTATTATGATACCAATTATTTGTTCCTATAATGTTTTTGTTTCCTGTGGTCCTTTAAAATGTTTATTTTATTAATTCATCAAACTCTTTTAAGGTTTTTTTAAACCTGTTCCCTTTTTCACTCATTTGGAGTCTGAATTTTCAGAGGAATAATGCTCCTGTAACCCACAAGTTGCTCGTGTTGTCTAGTTGCTGAAAGCAAGCAATCTGCAGAGTCAAGCATCTAAGGAGCGATACTTAAAAAAATAACAAAAAAGGTTCAACAATAAAAAATAAATCAAAAGGAATTAAAACAAAACAAAACCCCAAAGTAACAAATGAAGCAAGTCAAATCATAAAGGAAAAACGCTTTCATTATGTGAATGATTGAGAATCGTTCCTCTCTCACAGGACGGCATCCCTCCAGGTTCTGGTCCAGGTCCAGAGGGACTTTGAGTCCAGCGTTGAGGACTTGCTGCAGGGTCTGGACGGGCTCTGGACCCAGCTGGAGGAGCTGCACGCTGGAGTGACGCTCACCAAAAACGACAGCCAGGACAGCAGAGACCTGACTTTGGTTCAGGAAGACGCAGAGGTAAGCAGCACTGACTGCTGCTTAATTAACAATAATTAACATTTTATCGTTAATTATCTTGTCACTTTGTGTCCCAGAGCTTGGTGTCAGTGTTGGCTCAGTACCGGACCAAACTGCAGTCCTGTCAGGCTCACCTGAAAGGCTGCACACAGCTCATACAGGTGCAGCTTCCTCCCAACGCAACAAGTCTTTCATATTTTCTGGTTTTTTTTGGCTGAAAGTGTTTTGTTTTGCTTCCTCAGGAACTAAGCTGGAGTCACGCTCACATCAGTACCAAGGTGAACAGCGGCTGCGAGTCCGTGTGGCCCGAGCTTTTGCTTCAGTCCAACATCGAACAGGTACTTTAAACTTTGAAAGAAAAGATGATTAGATTTATTCAGGGTGTCAGGGCATCCTTAAAATATCTTAAATTCATAAAAAAAAAAAGCTAAGTTAGCTTTAAATACATTATTCCAAAGTCCTAGATATTGTGATCCTAGATTAATCTTGTATATTCTATATAGCTTTTTTTCTCGTAAGATTTTTCTGTCAGGCAGGCGTTTGAGTCACTTCTTCATTGCATTCTCTGATTTGAGGCAGCTGGTAAGTAGCTGCTAATATAAATCCAATAGAAACAGAGAGAGGAGAAAAATTAGCTAGCCAGCTGAAAAAGTGAGTGTCCGTCATGGTTTAAGTGCAAATTTGTCAGCATTGGGCTGATATACCCTTGCTATCAAGCAAGGGTATATTAGAAGATACATATGCAGTGTAAATGAAGTTAAGAGAAAAACTAGCTTGCTAAAAATTAGATAGCTAGATAAAACTAGCTAGCTAGCAGGTTACCTTTTTTGCATTCATCATCGTTTAAGTGCAAATTTGTCGGCAGTTGGCTGGACGATGGAAGCTGGGAATATGCCTTTACTAAACAGCAAAGATAAACTAGCAGCTACACATGCAGTTGAAAAGAAAGGAGGAGCAAAACTAGCTAGCTAGCTACAAAAAAGCAAGCTAACAACTCACTTTTTTTTCATCTATCATGGTTTAATTTATCACCAGTTGGCTGGATGATGTTTGTCTTTGCCATTGGGTCATTTCTGTTGCCAACCCACATGATGCTGGCTGCTAATGTACCCTTGCTAGCTAGCAGATGTATATTAATAGCAGTTTAAAGAGAGGGAGGCGAAAGAATTTTATAATCGAATACAGAATAAATATAATGATTATTTGCAATCATTGTATTTCTAATGAATATAAATATCTTTATACTGATGATTCGAAAAATCCCAAAACTGAAGTGACTAGTGTAGCAGTTGTGATTCCTGATTTAAACATTAATATTTCAAAAAGAACAAACATGTCTGTTAAAAAGTAGATATTCATATGGCAATAAAGTTATCTAAATCTGAAGGCAAAAGTATAGTTTGGAAAGAAAGTAAGAAATTATGGGAAATTAGGTGGGATAATGAAATAAATGGAAGGCATTTATATAGGATACAAAATACAGTCGATGTAAGGATTAAAGGAATAAACAGGAGGGAGGAGATAATTATAAATAGAATAAGAACTGGGCCCAGTTTTTTAAATGGATCTCTTTTTAAGATGGAGAAACATCTGACTGGTTTATGTAATTGGTGAGACACTGTAGAAACGATGGAACATGTTTTTATTAGCTGCAGGAAATATGTGAATCAAAGATTACTGAAAACAGAAATAGGTTTTAATAGAGAATTGAAATTTGAGAATGTGGTTGTTCCGTAATGAAGGAAAAGGGAAGATATTTTGCTTTTTAAAGAAGTAGAATACAAGTCTTAAATTTGATTCACTATGGTCTTAAAAAAATCTTAAATTTGAGTTGCAGCAGAAACCCTGTTATTTAAACCATCTAAAACTCATTTCTTCCTGCAGTTTGACAAAGTTCAGGAGAATTTCAGCTCTCTGGAGCAGCAGACTGCCACCTTTAAGACCCACCTGGAGGGACTTGGAATAGACCATCAGGACGAACCTGTCTGGTTGCTCGCTGCTAACAGAACCGATGCGATTCCCTCCCTGCCAAACCCCCTTCATATTGTGGATTTGCCTCTGAGGACCTCAACCCCCATAGAAACGAAGAAATTCTCCCATTTATCGCTGCGCGAGAGGTCGGCACTCAAGTTCTCCTCCACGATGGGATGCTTACCCAAACCTGGAAGGAAGAAATGATTTATTTACCTGAAAGATTCATTTTAACTCAAGTTTTATAATCGGAACTGCTTTAATTTATAAAATGTTTTGCAGATGTTGATCATCTGCTGGCTGCCTCTGAATTAAGTATTTATTTTTACGTTGTTTTCTTTGTACAGGATGCAGCTTGTGTGTATTTCTACCTATAACTCGGCTTCAGTGATGTCAGTTTATTTTGAACACTACAGGGCAGACTTACAACGATGCACAGCTGTTCTGGGAAAGTCGAGCATTTCTTCAAGACTAAAGGTGAAAACGATTTTATTAATTCTTTTTAAAGGTACATCTTTCTTCCAATTAAAAAAAGAAAATCCTATTTACTGATTTGCTCTAAAAACAGAATGAGTTTCAAGCTTAGAAAGTTTTAAAGAAAATATTTTCAGCACATTTTTCCCATAAAAAGTGAGAAAATATCTTTAGTCACAATGCAATGCTGCGCAGTTTATGATTTTCTTTTAATGAATTTTAAATCTGTATTTTATGGTCCTTGCTTGCAGCAGTTTGAGATTTATGTAAATGTAAATGCATTAAATTATTTATTACTTCAAATTTGTTTTTCTTGTATCACTTTAAAGTATTTTTTCATCAAACTTTCAAAAGATTTCTGGAAACCTGGTCACTTTTTCACCCATCTGGAGTCTGAATTGTGACAGGAATGTTGCTCCTCCGACCTACAAATTGCTCATGTTGTCGTAGTTGCTGAATGCAAGCAACCTGCAGAGTCAAGCAACTTAGAGACGGTGCTTAAAAAAATACGAAAGGTTCAACAATAAAAAATGGTCCGAAAAGGATTAAAAACAAAACAAAATCCTAAAGTAACAAATGAATGGAAAAACATTTTCAAATAAACAGAACACAACAAAACATGACAGCGCCAAGGTTGTGACAAAACCACTATAAAGATCTTGAGATGAACTGAAGAAAAATGGATTAAAACAACAAGATACAATCAGAAAACTACTGCAGAAAATTAGAAAAAGTAAACAAAAATCAAAAACTTAACTTTTAATGCAATCAAAAATGAAAAGACTTAGTAGTAAATTAATTTCCTGCCAGGTCTCCAGTCTTGCCCAACCTGCTGCCATGAACGGATCCAAGAACTGAATCAGAAAACACCTGGGATGTGATTCACTAGCAGTTCTGTTCCTCGCCACTAGGGGGCACAGCAGGATAAGGCAGAGAGACATAAAACAGAAGAAAAACCTGTTGTGTTTTATGTAGCTGGTAAGAAACCTACAAATAAATGTTCCTGGATTTTAACCAGGGTGGAAACTGATAATAAATCCAGAAAGAAAATTATTAAAAGTTTTAGCTGGAGGGAGAATAAACCAAGTGTGCTGCTCTCAGCCTGGTTGAGCTTCTGCACAACTTTAAACTGAAATATTATGATTTTAATCAAGACTGTTAGAGACATAAACCTCTAAAACCTCCAGGAGAATCTAAACCAGATTTAAAGAATAACAGATTCCTTTGACTTTACTTACACTGCAAAAACACAAAGTCTCACCTAATACTTTTATCTTGTTTCCACTGCAAATATTTTTAAAATTAAGACAAAACTAACATACAAGTAATGTTTCAGCAACATGTAGGAGCTTGTTTTGAGCCAACAATTTCTTAATCTTGAACAAAATACTAGATTTTTCATAAATAAGACATTTTCCTCATAAGGGAAAAAATCATTAACTAAAATCTTTTTTCCATCAAAAATTAGGAATTAAAACTATCTCACTGTAAAGTTAGTCATAAGTTAGTTTTGTCTTATTTTATGTCTACTAAGATATTTGCATTCGAAACTAAACAAAAATTAATAAGATTTTATGTTTTTGCAGTGTAGTTTTAATCCAAAAGAGGAACAGTTTGCTGAAAAAATTAAATCATCTTTTGTTTACACATTTAGAAGTATTTAAAAACTGAAAAGTGACACAATGTCCAGATGAACACATCTGGTTCAGTTGGCTGCTGAAATGAGCAGCAAACCAAATATTACAATCACCGTCTTTGTTTTCTGATTAGATTTGGACACGTATCTCTGCTTCAGCTCATTTGGATCAAATAACGGCGTCATTATCAAGGAGGGCTGCAACCTGATGTCATACTGAGGGGTCCGGCGCCAAAAACCGGAGTTTCAGACTCGTTAGCTGGAGTTTTTTTATGTTGCTGGAGTCCAGCATGTTTCCAGAGAAAAATGTGATCAGGATTTTATCAAAAAAAAAAAAAAAAGCTTAAACCTCATCTGTTTTGAATGACAAACTCTAAAAGAACCCATTGTTTTAAAGTTCACATTTTGTTCTCCACTGCTTCTAAAAACAGCCCAAACACTTAAAGTAAAAAACAAAGACACCCAGTTGGTTTTTAGATCATTTTCTGGTGCCTGGAAAATGAGCCGTTTCAAAAACCTCCAGAATGTAACGTTACATTCCGCTGTTACCTAGCAACCTCAGCTGAGCCCAACGCCGTTACCTAGCAACCCAAGCTGAGCCCAACTCCGTTACCTAGCAACCCAAGCTGAGCTCCACCACATTTGGTCAGTTGGTTTTACTGCTGTATGATGGCTGCTCTTTGTTGACTTACCATTCAGAAACCACTTGCTGCATTCTTGTTGGTTGTGCAGGAGGTTCCACTATTGCTTTTCAAAAATGTACAGTTGTATAAGTGTGCATTTTCACGTGCAGTTTAAACATTCAGCACATTCTGAGAAGAGTTATTACTATAAGCAAACTAAAATGTAATTTTCTCAGAATGATTTTGTGCAATAAAAGTTTACTGAACATGTTTTGTATAGGCCATAAACCTAACGTGTTCAACAAAGCATAATATGTCACCTTTAATAAACTACATTGTCTAGTATTGGATCTTTTTTATAATGTCTTGCCCATTCAGGAATTGCTCCCTGGCTTCGTTGCACATTTTTCCCTCAGCTTAAATATTTTTCATTCCTTTCGTCCATCTTTGTCAGCGTCAGACGAAGTTACTGAAGCAGCCTGCGTTGTTTAAAACAGGGATCCGAGACGGAGGAGGGAGGAAAGCAGAAAGGGGGGCAGTAGAGGTCAGCGCCGGAAGCGTTTCTGTTATTACTAAAAACTGAGCAGCCCTCTAGACCTTTACGAAAAGCATGAATGCCTTTGATCCATATTCAATTACCCTTGCAGCCGGCACCACATCTTAGGCGAACAAGCGGACATAGTTTTCACCAGCAGATTCCTTTTCAGGCCAGAGTATAAAAGAGCTGTAATTGGCATGTGGTAATTAATGGCAGCCGTTAGGCAACAGTTGTGCGGACTCTGTACAGTACGCATGCCACAGATGTCATTCGACCATGGACTTGGCGGCCATCTGCCGGATCTCGCATCTGTCCGATTCCCTCAAACTGAGAGTCGAAGTGGTGGGGAGGACCTCGGATGAAAGGACTGAGAGCTGTCAAAACACCAGACACAAATCTGTCTGCTGCTTTTGGTTAAATCAGGGCTGTTTCCAGCTTTCTGGGGGCCCTTAGTTATGAATGTAGAGATTCATAACCCTCTACAGAGAGTCCGCACACCCTAAAAAATGCTAAAAAAAAGTCTCAAATTCATAAAAAAAAAAAAAAGGTAAGTTGGGCTCAAATAAGTTGATTTCAGGTTTCAAATGTTTTGGTGGCAGGCTACATACGCATAAACTTATGTAGCCTTTTTTATGTCGGGAAAACATTTGAGTTACTTCTTCATTGCGTTCTGTGACTTGAGGCTATTGAGGCTAATGCTAACTGGCTGCTAATATACCCTTGCTAGCTAGCAAAGCTATATTAACAGCTATGTAAGGTAGTTAATACAGAGTGAGGAGAAAACTAGCAACCTAAAAGAGCTACCTAGCTAAAAAAATAAAGCAACCCAGCTAGCTAGCATGCTCGCTTTTTTGTGTCTATCATGGCTGAAGGGCAAATTTATCTTCGGCTGCCATTCATCTTTGCCATTGGATCGCTTCTGTTGATGCTAGCTGCTAGCATAGGTAGACTAGCAGTTATATATGCAGTGGAAACAGTGGGAGGAGAAAAACTAGCTAGGAGTTAACTAGCTAAAACAATCAAGCTAGCTAGCTAGGAAGCTCTTCTGTTACCAACATTAATCCTGTGCAAAAAAGCTTAGCACCCCAGGGGTTTAAGACTATTTCATTTGTACATTTATGATGTGATACAGGTCTTAAATTTTATTTATAATATTCTTTAAATGGTTTTTAAAAGTCTTAAATTTGAGTTGGTGAAACTTGTAGAAACTCTGGTTTAGATGATCCACAAAAATGACATAATCTGTCACATTTTACAAGCAAACAATTAAAAACTGTCAAAATTACACATCTTGAAGTGAATTAAACTGATAAAAACTACAATATAAGTTAAACAGTAATAAGAACAGATTTAACTGCAGTTTTTTAAAATAAAGGCTCAAAGCTGCATGTTGAGCCTCAACATGCAGCTTTGGTGCCCCCTGGTGGCTAGTCAAGAAAACACAGAATAAACAATCAGACTTTAGATCTTCTTTATGAAGTATTCTAATTAATAAATATGACTGGGAAGTGATTATTTGATGATAAATGGAGAAAAGGAAGCATTTCACTGCTAAACAATCTCTAACCAAAGCAACTGGAGCCTCATCTTGCTGCAGGTTCCAGCTTTGGCCAGTAGGGGGACGAGCCCCAGGAGAGAAGCGCACAGCATCAGCTTTCTGCTTATTGTAAAAGTGTGCAAATGAAATTACCACGGGCTTTGTTTAGCTACACTAAAACACTGATAACTGGTTTCCTTGCTGCTCCGGTCCTGCAGGAGAGGCTGCTTCAAAGCCAGCTCAAGTGTGTGTTGTTTGAGAAAATATGGTTCATGGCAGAGGTCAATCCTTCGACTTATTCCGACAATTACTCAGGATCGGGTTTCACTGGTGTTACACGTAGCACACATCTGATTCCTGATCCCTCTGCTGATGACACTGTGAGGCAGTAAAAGTGATATAAACAAACTAAACCCCTTAACAGCTCAGCATGCTACTTAAAATCTGTTCTTAAAATCCACTGTGAGCTACAAAACTAAAGCTTCAGATTAAAAGTAGAGCAAACCAAACTCCAAAGAGTGTTAAATTAAGAGAAATTAAAGAAACTAGCATTAGCTAACGTTCAACATTAGCTAATAGTGTCATAATAGCTAACTGGATCAGGGGCGGTGCCAGGAATCTTGGGCCCCATGACAAAAACTTAAATTGGCCCCCCTGTGAATTTGCTGTTACAATTTTTGAGTCTATTTGACCCATAAAAGCGTCACAGTTTTAAAGGCTTACAACTTGCTTTCTTTGGTCCAATACTGATACTAGCACAATATTTACTGTTCATGCATTTTACATGCAACAGTCCACATACAGTTTGTAAGTAGGTTGCTTAAATGTTTTCTATTATTTTTAGATTATTGAAATGTCTCCCCACCAGCAACAGTCATAGGCAACATGCAAAATATACATGAAGCAATCCAGACTTCTCAAAAAATGCTATGTAGTTGCATTTTATTCAAGATGCAGTATATAACTTTAAAAATATATGTTTTCTCCATATTTGTTAAAGCTGCTACCATGTCAGATAATATGTGAAAACAATCAATCTCCTTCACCTCCTCCCTGATCTAATATTGCTGACTAAAGTAATGCAACGTTCCAGCCAAAACAACCAATCAGAACCAGTAGGAGGGTCTTAGCGCTGTCAATCAACCTCATTCATTCACTGCTAAATGTGCTGTTGGTGGAGAAACAACATATCATTACAGGAAAGTCGTTTATCTGCTGTCATTGGTAGCTATGCTAACTATACTGAGCATTTACAACAGGCTATGCTAGCTGCAGCATAGGGATGAGCAGCAACATGAGCTTGTGATTGACAGCACTGAGACTCTCCTGTCTCTGATTAGTTGTTTCTAGATAGCACTGGGAGAAGGCAGAGGAAATAGATTTTTCACAGATTATCTCTCATCCTGTCACAACATAATGACAGTTTTAACAAATATGTAAAAAAAAAATTATAAAAGTTGCATACTGCAGCTTTAATTTCACTCAGGAGAGGGCAGGACAGTAGAGCTGCTGCTGACTGACTCACCTGTTGTTAAGTGGTAAAAGGTACAAGTTCAATATATAAATATGTTGGTAATTTCTTCCCTTAATTCATTAAATGTTTGTGAAATGGAGGCAAAAAGTCTGTAGCTAAGCTAACCTAGCTTAGCTACATGCTAAATGGTTGATAATCTCACACAGTCTACCCACCTCTCAGAGAAAAACTGGGTTATAAATTGACACCCTTGCCTTTTTCTCTCTCCGTCTCTATTTTTTTGAAAACGTAACTTTATAATTTTTCTTAGCAGCATAGTAACAGCCTCAGTGGTTCTTGTTTTCCACTGACTGCTGCTGAACATCGTCACCGTCAAGCTCCAATCAGGAACGAATCATTTCAGAAAATCATTTCAGGTTCAGGGAAAATGTCTGCTTTTTGGTCTGGGAGGGTAAAATTTAATTTTTACTGCTAAAAACAATTTTAGAAAACAATATTATTAATTTTGTAATTCACAGGGCCCCATTTTTTAAAAAGTTCTATTAACAAAAAATAAATTAATAAATTCTAAGGGCCCCTGTTGGTCAGGGGCCCTTATAGTTGTTATAACTTTTCCCCCCTACAGGCCCTGAACTGGAAATAATGTAATTAGTAATGCCGAGGTTAGTTAGTTAGCTAGTTAGTTAGTTAGTTAGCTAGTTAGTTAGTTAGCTAGTTAGCTAGTTAGCTAGTTAGTTAGTTAGTTAGCTAGTTAGTTAGTTAGTTAGTTAGTTAGCCAACACTAGAGTTTTGTGCTATAATTAGCTTGTGTGCCAGAATTAGCTAACATACCAGATGTTTAACACCAGGTCAGCTAACCGACAAACATAAAACGGCAAAAGCATCTTTAGAAGAAAATTGTGGGAATATGGCTTTTTTTGTGACAAGATTTTTAGTTTTAAATTAAAATATATATATATATATTTTTAAGCTAACTTCTCATTTCTTCTTTTTTTCTTCCAAGCAGAGTTTATGGTTAATTTTTGAAGCAGTTTTTAGCAACGTTTCTCCAGATGTTTGGAATATATGTCAGATTTTTTATTTGATCTGTTCTTTTCATTGTTCCTAATACCGCACTGTGTGCACTGTGATTAAAAGAGAAATAAAAAAATGACAAAGGACTGTTAAAATATTTTATTACTGGTCACTAATTTTGTCTTAATTAGTATTTTTCTTGCACCACTTTTAAGTTTTGTGTAAATGAAATTTATGGGTCAGACAAAATACAAATGTTCCCTGATGTAGCAGTTTTTAAATCTGACAAATGATTATTTATTTACTTAAATGTGTAACTTTGACCTTCATCTGGTTTTTACTATTTTTGCTATTAATCTAAATAAATAAATCCAGTATTTGATTTGGCATCTGGTTGACGTATCACCATTTATGTTTGATCTTTTTCAGGAACAAGTTGTGTCTTTATTTCCTCCTGCTGATAACCGATAGTAAAATAATTCATTTTTAAACTGTTTCTTTGCTAAGTTGTCTGCTAGCTAAACACACCTGACTCACCCATTAAGCTTTGGGGACTTTTTATTCCTGAATGATTCAGACTTAAATGACTAAGCAAACAATAAACTTCAGAAACAGAGCAGGCATGGAGCGAAAATGAATATGGCCAGAAATTAACTTTGATAGCACTACTAATCAAGATCACTTTATAAGGATTATTAAAAAGTCACTATTTTTAGCTGCGAAAGTTTAACGGTGAATTTGATTCAGCTCTGCGCAGCCCTGGGGGCTTAATGCGTGTTTTGCTTAATCATAAACGTGATATTTTAGCTTCGTTGGATGCCAGATTTGAGGCTTTGCACAGAGAGCTGTGATCACACGCGGCGTGTATGGTTGCTATTAATGGGCCGGACAGAGAGAAACGTAGAGCCGTGCCACCTTTAACCGGAGGCTGTTTGAACGGACAGCTGCACACTGAGACAAAACATCAAAACACCAGTCACAGATGTACGCAATTAGCAACATGGTAGACATTTGGAGAGCAAAAGGTCCATAAACTCGCAACTTATTACGGTTGATCTGACGTGGCCGGAGGGGAGGCTGAACCCAGAATGTTAATGGGCTTTTAGTTTGGCTTGAAAAGCTCCAGCATCCAGGCTTTAATGTCAAAGAAGGCTTAACTGCTCTTAAAATTTTCCTAATGCAGGATCTCCACTCCGACATAAATATCATCCCAGACAGTCCATGCGTGTGTGTGCGTGTGTGTGTGCGTGTGTGTGTGTGTGTGTGTGTGTGAAAATGGTGTGTGTAAATGCACACTTAGGAGGGGAAACGAAACAATTAGTCCAGGGGGAGGGAGCGAGTGCCACGTTCAACATGTTTCCAATCTTTAGGAAATGCTAAGCTTCCTGTTTGTGTAAATATTTTCTTATTTTGTGTTCCAAGAGAGCAGGAAAGATTAATCACGCCTGACCTGCCTGACCTCCGGTTTTTCCATCCCTTGGACGACGCTTTCCTTGGATGTAGAAATCAGTCTGCTGCCCGGAAAGGTTCAGGGATGGACTAGCTGGTCACTAGCTGCGGCTCCATCGACCATAAAATTACACAAATTGGAATTGCAAAAATTAATTTGCTTAATTTTGGAAAAAAAAAAGAAAAAAGGTTGCGCTGGGTTGAGGTGTTGTTTCGACTGCTTCTGAAAACAGTCCAAGTTGTTTTTTGGGCTATATGTTAATGTTTTTTAGTGATTCAAAAACCTTTGTAATGTAGCATCACAAATGAGCAGGCACTGCCCGTTACCTAGCAACCCCAGCAGAGTTCCACCCGTTACCTAGCAACCCCAGCAGAGTTCCACCCGTTACCTAGCAACCCCCAAAGAGTTCCGCCCATTACCTAGCAACCCCAGCAGAGTTCCGCCCGTCACCTAGCAACCAACCCAAACTGAAATTCAAGACGTTTGGAAAGCTGGTTTTACCGCTATACAATGGCTGCTGGAAAAGACTAATTGTTTTGTTGTTGACTTACCATCCAGAAATCCCTTTCTGCATACTTGTTGATTGTGCAGGAGGCTCTACTTCTGCTTCTCAAAGATATACGATTGTATAGCTACGCATCAGTTTGCAGGCATTTTCACATGCCAGTGTAAATGTTGAGTCAGAGGGCGTGGCCAGCAGCAGTTTATTTGGATTTAAAGTGACAGGACTCCCTAAAACAGCTCATTCCGAAAGGCAGAAAATCTCATTATGTAAGAATGATTTTGTGCAAAAAATATAATGAACATGTTCTGTGTCGCTCATTGTCACTTTTTATGACTCATCAGGTGAAAAAAGTTATTCATATATGATTTTAATAGCGTTTCTTATTTAATAGAAGCACCTCAGTTTCGAAAATTGTGGGCTTTTTTGCACATTTGCAATGGACATGCAGCTACTGATATCACATTTTAAAAGAATTAAAGGTTGATAATCATTTATTTTTGATGGAGTAAAAGTCCCAATAAGTTATTATTCCTGTTAAAATCCCACCAACCCACAGGAACATTCCAGATGCTGCCGTCTGCAGGGTTATATATTGTGTAATAAATCTTTCCGCCTTTAAATTTCTTGGAATAATGCTGTTAAACCCTCGGTGTGCATTACATCACCTGCCTTTTATCTCTCATTTATCTTTCATCTGTGTAGCCAAAGTTACAGACAGTTTGATTTCTCAGCATTCCTCCCTATGAAATCTTTTTTTTTTCTTTTCTTTTTGGATTTGCTCTGAAGCATCTGCAGATGATGAAGCTTTGAACTTTGCTTTTCCTGCTCTCGGTCGCTCCATAAATTCTTGGCTAAAATGCGGCACAAATCTTGAGTCGGTCCCTTAATAGGAATAATTTCAGGCTGGGCCTTTTTCAGAAAATATGCTGTTTGTGTAAATATTACTCTCTGTGATAATACACTCACCAGGCAAACCTAAAAGGTTTAAAACTTGAAGTTAAAGGTGGTTTTATAAAACAAAGTTTATTGCCAAAACCTTTCCTGTGGGAAAATATTTTATATGCACTTTTTATTTTTAGGTAATTTGTGGACTTGTGGGGCAGAATTATGCGTTTTCCAGCCACATAGTATCATTTTATAGCAGAATCAAGTAACTATGCATATGTTGTTTCAGTGTTACCAACAATAACCTTTGTTGCTGGTTGATGTTCGTGTTTGAAGTTGTTTTTGATTCAATTTTACAGCCATAAAATCCAAGTTGCTCCATTCCCCGTCTCAAAGATGATACATGACGAGCTTCTGGTCGTTGCTCATCTCTGAGAATCAGCGACGTGTGAGGTGGCTCCATGAGGAAAAGCTAAACAAACAGGCTGGCCCAGGCACAAAGAGTCCGCCATTCAAAGACATGTGGCGGCAAAACCCTCTAAATTCACACCGCTACCCCTCCACAACCCTCACACTCCCACCGTAGACACACCGACGTCTCCCTGCACCCTGGACGTGGAGCCAAGAGAGGCAACGATGGAGGAGGGGGAGAACGTTGTGATCTGATTCCCATTCAGCGGATGTCACCTCCTCACAAAGGCAACTGCATGACACTGCCACTAAATCAGAGTTAATGGACTCCTTTCTCAGTCCGGCGGACATGACAGGGGGCGTGTGTGAATAAACGGGACGGGGGCTGGTGAAAGGGGCACATGTGCCAGTGAGGGAGCATGTTCTGCAGTGGCATTAAGACCTCATTCAACGGAAAGGTCCGCTCCTCCAAAAACAGATGTTAAAATGATGAACATTGCTAAAATGGTTTCCTCCAGGCTTTAAAAACATCTGTTATCAAACTACTGATAACGATTTGGACAAATAACTACTGGAGAACTACAGGCCAATCTGCAACCTTCCATCCATCAGAAAAAGGTTTGAAAAATCTCCGCTTCAACAGTTAAATAGCTTCCTAACAATGAACAACAGTCTTTCAGTCGGGTTTCTGTGGCTACCACTGGCCTAGTCAAAG
The DNA here is from genome assembly GCA_903066825.1 of Alfaro cultratus. NCBI lineage: Eukaryota > Metazoa > Chordata > Actinopteri > Cyprinodontiformes > Poeciliidae > Alfaro > Alfaro cultratus. The sequence continues at coordinate 22,445 of CAEFZX010016385.1, read as the reverse complement.
TGTTCAATGACATCCATATAAACACAGACTGTGGAAGAACCACGGTGCTGGTTCTATTGGACCTCAGTGTTGAACATGACATATTACTGAAACGACTGGAGAGTTGGGTCGGACTCAACAGGTTTGAATCTCACATAAAGAACTTTGTTTTGATAAGTGTGGGGTACCCCAAAGCTCAATCCTGGGACCCGTCTTATTCAATATTTATATGCTCCCACTGGCTCAGGTTATAACAAGAATTAAGATCAGCTACAATAACTACGCAGATGATACTCAGCTCTACATTACGATGTCACCAGGTGACTCTGAACCCATCCAATCACTGGGAGAATGAGTACTGGGAGAATGGACCTGGGCTGATTAGCTAACTAATGGCAGGTGAGAATAACTAAAGAATAACTAGACCTAAGAAACATAATGAACTAGAGTAACAATATCTAGAGACAAGAAATAAAATGGAATCACTAAAAAGAATTGAACTAAATTTATAAGCAGAAACAGAACTGATCTAATTGAAGAAAGAGGAACACAGAATAAACAAACTCAAACAATCCAAGATTACGACTTTAAATCTGGAACAAACTTCCAGAAAACTAAAAAACAGCCAAAACACTGAGTTTCTTTAAATTAAGGCTAAAACCCACCTGCTCAGAGTTTCCTTTGATTAGTAGGAGGTGGAACATCGATCAACATATTTGATGTATGATGATGGCATTTGGCAAAATGTGATGTTTATTGCTTGTTTCATAATTTTAGGTCTTTATGGTGCAAAGCTCTTTGGACTGCCTGGTTGCTGAAACGTGCCACACAGAAAAACTTGACTTGACTAAGAACCACAGCGACGCAGCATCAATCAAAGCCCACTTTCACAGGAAACGGTGCTCAACATAAACCGTGTCGGTGCGAAGGGCCATCCATCACGCTCCAAACACCGAGGTACGGGAATCACCAATCAACGGGATCGTGGGGCGACTGTCACTTTGCATGTGAACATTTATGACACAATGAGGATCCAGACCAGGAGACAACAATTTTGGAGCCGTTTGTTATCCTCCCTACAGTGCGGTGCCCTATACACGCCGTCCCACCCGCTCAGCTGGCGTCAAAGTGAGCGGCTCACAGAGATGAGTGAAGATGGCATTGGTGTCACTTGGCAGGCATTCATAGCCGGCGCTACCCCCTCCGGAGTTTGACAACACAGGGGAGAGGCAGAGAAAAAGAGGTGGAGAGACATGGAGCCCCAGGTATCGACCTCATTAGCAGATAAAAGCAACCTTTCTCTGTGACCCCTGACCCCGGAGGTTGCCATGGAGCCTCCCCAGTCAAGCTATGGCTAATGCATGCTGGGGTTTGTTTCTCCAGCAGGGTGGGGGATGAATATTAGCTGCTGGGAGAATTATTAAAAATGCATATTTGTCCATTCGACAAGCTTTGAAAATGGCTCCACTGGTGCCCATGTTTTTCTACCAAATACCAGTCAAAACGTTAAAAAATTTAAAACATTTCTTTGAGTTCTCCTCAAAGAAATCAGTGGTGAGCACTGCTAACTAAAACGTTAGTTTAGCCAACCCTTAGGGAGTTTAGAGTATGAATATAAAGGTTTAGATGCTTGAATAATTTTGATAACCAAAACTTCAGCAAAAATGTCAAACTGACAGTTTACAAAGCAACCGAGTGAATCAGCGCTTCTAGGATCCATCCAGAAAAACACGTTTTTGGAAATAAGTTAATATTTTTTTTAGTGTCTGGAAAATTAGCCATTTCAATAACCTCTGAAATGTAATGTCGCAAATCAGCAGGCACTGCACGTTACCTAGCAACCCCAGTGGAATTCAGCCCGTTACCTAGCAACCCAGGCTGAGTCCCAGCACATTTGGTCAGCTGGCTTTACCGCTGGATGTGCTGTACAATGGCTGCTGGAAAAGACAAATATCTTGTTGACTTATCATTCAGAAACCACTTGCTGCATTCTTGTTGGTTGCGCAGGAGGCCCTACGTCTGCTTTTCAAAGGTGTACGATTGTATCATTGTGGCTCTGTTTGCAACCATTAGGCAAACATTGAGGTAGGGGGCGTGGCCAGCTGCAGCTCCAAATCAGGCCAACTGAGCAGACTAAAATCGCATTATCTAATTATAAAATTAAACGAACAACCCATTCAAGGAAGCATAAAAGGTCACCTTTCTATAAATATCATGTCATCACTTTATCTCAAGCAGCACTAAAATAAATAAAAGCTGTTTGCGTTTGAATGAAAGAGAAAATACAGATAAATTCTCCAAAGTGTTGCTCCGTATGATGCAGGAGAATTGTGTGCGTGTTCATGTATGTACTGTGCGGTTTCAGAAGAATGAGGGGGATGGGGGTTATATCTTGGTCATGCTGACTGAGTTTTATAAGCTGTGGCTAACCCCACTCCCCACAGCTGACTGAATATTAAATAAACAGAGCCAAGTGGCTGAATTCAGCAGAGCGAGCGTGTTCAGGCTGGAGCAGCACTATTTCACCAGCGCCGGGGCCTCCCTCATGGGGCCCCCACATCAGCCCGTCTTATTCTTGGCAGCTGCAGTGGAGAGAGGCAGGCTTTGGGGGCGGCGTGTTGGACGTAGCTACACGGAGGGGGGAGCAGTCAGCTGAAGACGAGGAAGAGGAGGGGAGACGGATGAAAGTTGGACACAGTGAGGGAAAAAGAAAACTGGAGGCTCCTGTTAGTTCATGAAATTCCCAGCAGCAACAGAGGAAAGCTGAAACAGTCGCGGACTGAGCTCTTCTTGTGGTTTTTGAAACGAGTTGGAGTCATCCCGTCTTTTGAGTCATGCTAAAATCCAAACTGAAGCTTACATTATATTGAGGTGATGCAATATAATTTAATACTTTTGGATGAGTCAGTTGTTTCCAGCATAAATAAACAGCGAGGCTAAAAACAGAGTGAAAAGACGCCAACGAAACTGACTCCGAACGTTCATTTTCATTCATTTTTTAAAGTTTTAGATGAAAAACACTGATGGACTGGATAAATCCATTCCCAACAACCAACAACATGAAGAGTTACAATAATGTTTGTGCCTCCAAACAATCCAGGAAACAGAAAAGGATTTGATTAATTGAACTAGATTTACAGAGATTTAAAAAGAAATGGGTGGAAACCATGGAGAAAACGTGCAGATTGCAACAGATTAGTGAATGGCAACTTGCTACCAAATATCAGGAATGATGGGATAAATGTTAAATTTAACAGGAAGGAACATCAGGACATCAAATATCTTGTCAATTAATACAGAATATGTCGGCTCCTTTTACAGCGACAGCTGGTTTGGATCATCAGTAAGATTCAAGATTCACTTTACTGTCAACAAACAAAACTAAGCTGCTCAATCTCACATAAAAACACCAGAATTATGTCAGTACAGCTGAAGGAAAAGGCAAGGACAATGAATAAATAAATATAAGATCAGTAGTGCATATAAAACACAACTAATATTCCAAATTTTGCACAGGAAAAGTTGCACAGTAAAAAAATAGTAAAACTAATATATTGGCTAATTTAACCTTTAAAATGTCATATTGTCCTGGTTATTCATACATATATAAATATCATCATTCCAAACTAAATATTTACTTCACAAGATAAATATTTTATTTGTAAATTAAACATAAAGCCCCAAATTACACATATAATATTTTAACAAAATATTTATTTTCCAAATTAAACAAATGTGTAATTTTCAATCTAAACATTTAATTTTCAAACTAAACATTTAATTTTCACAAAGTAAATATTTAGCTCAAACCTAAAGATCTTCTTCTATGGTTGTAATGATTCGTGATTTTCCTGGTGGGAAAACTGCTGAAAACAAAGAAGTTAATATCATAAGAAAAACGACAGAAAAGATATAAAGAAGGAAATGCTAAGCTAACATTTTTAAGTTGAAAATTGTGAAGGATGATACATTTATTTTATGCCACCTGCTGGTGTAAAAACATAACTGCATGATATCGGTTGATGAGTTCCTCTTCATAGAGGTAAACAAAACATACATAAAGTACATAAAGTAAACAAAACACAGAAAAACATATCTGAGAAGAAATGAGCAAATCCTTCAAAATATAATTATTTTATTTTGAAATATTACTGTTCCAGCACCTGTTGCCACCCACACATGCTTATATTTCACCAAACATTCCTGACGGAGTTCTCCATTTCCAGACAGGGAGTAACAACTAACCTGATCTCAGGACCGGCGCTCCCACATGAACACGATCGAGTCACAGTGCAACATCTGGGCGGGTCATGGGAGCCATTTTCTGGACGGCGCTGGAGCCTCCCACACCCTGCTCCATAAACACAGCTGCCAGTCTCGTGTTTGCTGTCATTTTCGGCTCCTGAGTTTTATTCTCTCATTTGCACCGAGCAGGCCGACAGCTCTCCGTCAACATCCTCCTCTGCAGGAGAGCTTTTGGTGACTCGACTGATAAATGTGTGTTTCCCAAACATACTTTTGCAAGTTGCTGGGAAAAACCGGTGATGAGTTCAGAGAACAGCAAAGCTTTTAGCAACACTTCATGGCAAAAACACAAACTCTTACCAAGTAGCTTTTGGCTAGTTATAAGATAAATAAGATAAAACTAATGGTGCATTCAGTCCTGTTTATTCCGCTTTAATCAAAGTTTAGGTTGTTTGTCTAGAAATTCAATTTGTTTGTGGATGTGGATTCAGTTGAAGTGACTGGTGCGGTTTGAATGTATATGTGAACGCCAAGTGGACTGGCTATTGCTCCAAAGGCAGGAAGTGGACTGTAGTGCAGGGCATTCTGGGTAAATATAACCAAAACAATTTTGATGCCCAGTCGAGCCGAGTCTTCCGGACTATCAGGTGTGAAAACACTCCAACTTACAAGTTTCTACAAGTTATAGGATCTGGATTTGGGTCAATAATTCCTTAATATGAATGGAAAAGAACAATTTCCACTGGCAGATTATTTCACTTAAATTGTTACTCCCTGTCTGGGTTATTTCACTTAAGTGAAGTTGAACTGGGTTGCTAGGCAACGGTCTTGGCTTGGCTGGGGTTGCTAGGTAACGGCACAGTGCCTGTTGACTGCAAAATAAGTGAAATAAACTAGTACTTTTTCGTAAATACTAATGAATTATTTACTTATAATAAGCTCCTATATCTTGCTGAAAAGTTATTTGTAAGTTAGTTTTGTCTTATTTCAAGTATATTAAGATATTTCAGTCCCCGTGAAGAAAACGACCAAACCTTTGACCTCCCCACAGCTTCTTTGCTCCGGTTGAACTCCCACAATCCTTTGCTGCATCACTGCACTGTCACATGACCAAACAAATACAACATGACAAACCTCTCCTCTTTCCCCTCAACAAAAGGTGGAAAGATGGAAATAAATATCGGATTTCAACATCAATCTTCCTTTATTTGTGCAAAAAAAATGACTAAAATTATCCAGTACTGATGTTAGTGCAGATACATTGTGCAAAACACAAAATTTTACAAAGTATTTTTGTGCTGGAAAAATCTAAGTACACTTGAAATACAACCAATCTAATTTTCAAGTAATGTTTCAGCCATATATGAGCTTGATTTAAGCTTATAATGCCTCAATATTGATGAAAAGTACTAAATTGTTTGACTTTAAACATGGTAAAATAGTAAGTGAAATAATCTGCCAGTGAATGTCCATTTTTTAAATCAACATTGACTTAAAACAAGCTCCTATATCTTGCAGAAATGTTACTTGTGAGTTAGGTTTTGTATGAAACTAAGCAAAAATACTTGGTAGGATCTTTGCATTGTTCAGCTAATTGAAGCCAGCATCTTTTCGATGATTTGCTCTCCTCATCTCCCTCCCTGTGTTTCTCCCACACCGCGCTCCAGACCTCCCACAGAACTGCACAGATACGCCGCTCATAACACTCAGCTGCTCCATATTTCAGGAAATACTGTTTCATTTGGACCCCAGGAAAAGAAACGGCACGAGTAGAAGCTCATTGGTTCTCAAAGACTGAATGAAAACATCGAGCGTTTCAGACAAAGAGAGAAAGAGTTTATGTCCGCGCTGCACAAAGATGGAGAACGAAAGGAAACTGTCAGAGTAGATTGAAGCTCCTTGCTGAAGGTTTTCCTTCGCGCTCTCGCAGGTCCTCCCTCCGCTCCTTCTCCCTGTGTGGTCCGGAGCTCCGAGTCCTTCCCAAACAATCGGCATTAATCCAAGGAGCTCAGCGCTGCCAAGCTGCCAGATCACCCTGGCCGCGGCCTGCGCCGACACAACGCTCACAGCGGCAGACGACGGCTGTTGGACGGTCCTGAACCGCGGCGTTTTCGCTTCCGACGGCTCATCGTCAGAAACTTGAGAGCGCAGAGGCTGTTAGGCTCAGCGGTGCTTCATTAGCGGAGTGGCAGGGCGGTTTTTAAACCACGTTTAGGCGCCGTTTTCTATAAACGGAACTTCTTCAGCTGTTTGTGGCCAACTCTTTTACTATTTCGTTTTACTAAACACACAAAAGTCATGTGGTTTGCTGAAAATACGACTTCTTCAATTGAATTCACTGAGGGTGTTTTCATACCTGCTGTGTTTTGTCTGTTTACAATAAACTTTGGTTGGTTTGCCCCCTTGGTGTGGCTTGTTCGTGTAGATGTGAGCGCAACAGTCGCGCCAGGGTGCGGACCAAAGCAACCAACTGCTCCAAACGGCCTCAGTAGGTTCAAAATGAAGATTTTTCATGGCATGAATTGGCCTGTCATGATAACAAATTCTACTGGACGATAAAGTGACCCAGAAGTTATTGCGATAAATGATAATATTGTTGTTTTGAGACCATTTTCACATAATATAATGGTGATAATGACATCATAGTGCAATAAACTTTAAATTATAATGAACATTTAACACTGGAACTGGAAGACATCCAAAATAAATAAACAAAACAACAGAAACAATAAAATGAATCATAAAGTCTATGCAAACAAAATTGTGCTTCAAAATAAAGACTTGTTGAGACCAAAACACTAAACTTTAAAACTTTTTCATCCAGTTTTTGAGAGAAAAAATGGACGATAAATTGTCCAAATGGAAATTATTTATCTTATTTTAGTTAATCAAACAATTAATTGATTTAAAGTTTATTGTGACATGCTAAGATGTAAGCAAAATCCATCCATCCTCAAAATAACAATAATATTGATGCCAAACTGGTATCAATATTTATTGTTGTGTTTTATCTTCTCTACTCTACCTCAAAGAATATTTTGTTTTGATTTGTCCTCAAATTATAATATTTTGCATTTGGTTTATTTTGGGGAAAAGGCACACAAATTTGTTGTTTTATTATTTTTCCTCTTTTTATGTTAATATGTTATTCAAGTATTTTGTAGACAACTATAAATTCTGTACAAGAGTTTAAAAAAATAATAATTCAAAGAAAAAAACACAAGAACACCTAAAGGTAAAAAAATAAGTATGGGTATCAAATATAAATGTCTTTCTTAAAGTAATTTAACCAAAACTTTGAACTTTATTCAAAACAAAAATAAAAAACAGCGAAGTAAAGCACTAACTATAAACATTATTTTGCTGCAGCTAATGCATCACTTTAGCTGAAGCTAATGCTAAAGCGCTAAATTCAATTCAAATTATTACTTCATTTTGACTTATATCAAAAAGTACTATAATGCCCTTGGATATTGTATTTACGTCTAAGTTTTACTTTGTTCCTGTATGTCTGTTTGAAATAAAGTTATTGGCGAAGAAAAAGAAGAGAGAAGAGGAAGCGGAAATGCTACGTAAACAGTCTTCACCCACTTCAAAATAAAAGCATGAATATAAACAGTCTATAACCAAAGCTTCAGCACAGACGCCGAACTTTATTCAACTGAAAGTTTACAAAACATCACTTTAAAATGTGATTCAGCGTAAACTAAGTGCGGTAACTTTCCAAAGTTAGCAAAAGTGCTAAATGAAAAACTAGCTTCGCTATTAGCGCATTACACAACATGGTATTTTTTCTTTTCCGACTTTATAGGTGACTTCCAGTCGACACCTCCATAGGTGGGCTTTAACTGACTTTCTATCTTTTTTTTTATTATTATTCCCACAAGCGTGTTTAACATCAAACTGAGGATTTTACGGTTGGCTGCACGCTGTCATTGAGGGGCTTTACCCTCACATTCAAACTCTGGGATTAATGTGCTGCAGCTCTGATTGTAAATTCCCGGATCTGCGATAGAATAAATGCTGTAATGTACCTGACCTCACACATTCATGAGTTTTAGATATTTTAGATAAATCGGTGCAGTGTAGAAATGTTTTCCTCCAGCGGGTCAAGGCGGACTCTCTGCCTCTCGGTCTAATTATCAGCTCTGACCAGCCATTAGTCAGGCAGTTCAGTCTGACCTTGACACCACATCCGGCACCCAAACTTCACCCCAGCTTGGTCTCCGTTTGCAGGCCAGCAGGTTTTGGGATGTGGGCTGGTTGGACTTCCAGAGGAACCGGGTCACTGACTCCCTTACGGCCATTACTGTAATTATAGCTGACGTTCCTAATTGATTTGTTGTGTTTTTTTAGTTTTTCTTGTAGAGCCTAATGAGTGGGTGGGTGGAGGTTGTAATTTGGGGAGGCTGAAGGAGTTTTTTCAGGAGACGTGGGGTGAGCGGGGAGGAGGAAGCAGGCGCTGGAGTATGGGATTGAATTGTCAGTCCAGGTTATGATTAGGAGGCACAGATGCGGCCATGTGAGAAATGAATTTCATGCCTGTTGAGTCTGCGATTTCTCCAGGAATGTGGGGGTTTGCTGCTGGGAGAGCTCCTCAAAGCGGGATGGAAAACCAACCAAGAATGGGTGTAAACACAAATTTACAGGCAGAAGAAGTTTCTGTAATTAATTCAACGTTAGGCTGCTTTCACACCTGATAGTCCGGTTGACTTGGTTCGATTGAGAACCAAAATTGCAAAATTTGTTACATTTTCAGGCCTGTCAGGATGACAAATTGTTTTATAAACAATAATATTGTTGTTTTGAGACCATTTTCAAGTAATATAATAGTAATGACATCATAATGCAAGAATCCATTCTAAACTTTAGATTCTAATGAACATTTAATTAACATTTTAAATGTCCAAAATAAATAAACAAAACAAAAGAAGCAACAAATAAAGTACATTTTGAAATCTCTGCGCAAAATTTTCCTTTTAAAAGGCTGTTTGGTAGAAAGAAAGAGAAAAGAGACAAACAGTAAATCATGCAAATGGAAATTATTGATTTTGTTTTAATTTACAGACAGATTGAGATTCTGGCTGATGTCGCCTGCAGATAAGAAAGTTATTCTTCCACTTTTCATAAAAACGTATCTCAAGACAACTTCAATTAAACAAATAATTCCTTAAATTGAAACTTTAGATAAAGATTAAAGTTTATTTCTTCTAGCTTTGGCTAAGCAGGCGACGCCCACAACACTTTTCATTTTGTGATCAAACACGTTCACAGCTGCTGGTGTCCTCAAGCTTTCTCTCTTGACTTTGATCCTATGTATGTGTGAAGAACATGTAGAAAAAAGTTCGACTATTTATGAGCCAATCACTCATGTAAAGCCAAGGAAATATTCCATAGTTTTTCCACAGGGACGCATCAGTTTGGATTAAAGAGTCTGTAGAAAATTATGAAGCAGTTTGCGTCCTTCTCAGCGAGAACAACAGGACCTTATTATGTTCACTGCTCTTCTTTTTCACTCACACATGTTTTCCATCTCGCTTGTGTCGGTGAAATGTGTGACACAAAGGAAGACGAGGGCGTACATATGGAAATAAGCTGCCAGTTCACCCTGGCCAACCTCCGCTGCTCACCAACACCGTAAACAGCACAAATGTTCATTACGGTCCAATGAAAGCAATTATGATATTTATAGTACATTACACTGGATTTCTCGTCATAGCCGGTGGTGCTAGGATGAATGACGCTTGTAATGATTCGTGCTGACTGAAGGAATCACAGTGTGCAGGACGAGGATGAAGAATGAATGTTTAGGGCGCTTTGGCGGAACATACGGACATGATTTTTCTTGTCTCGTGTTGCTTTTCTAATCCTAGATGAACTTTACAGGCAGCAGTGCGTTCCCAAACAAGAAATAGCCTGTCTTCATATGTCTAATAAAGATTAAATGTATTTTGAAAGAGCTCATATGACCTGAACTTTTGTACTTTTTGTCATGGTGCAACCACCAAATTTGATGTATTTTAAGGAGATTTCATGCTGTAAATCAATGAGAAGTGGAAAATATTGCAATTTATCTGGTTTGCATGTATATTTTGGCTACTTTAATCCTTCAACAGTAAATAAAAAATAGTGGAAGCCTCATTTGGACACACCAGTCAGCTCCAATCTTCCTCAAATCAGAAGTGGGTGGCAAACATACCAAGACATGGCCGCCTTACACCTAACCTGATGGTCCAAGCATGAGAAACATTGCCCAGAAAAAGACTGGACACCAAGGCTTAACCTTTTGGCCATGAAAGAGAGTCTGTTTGGAGAAAAACTGGAATAGAAATATCCTTTATTGTTCCCTGGTACAGTCTGCTTCCTCCACAAGCAGGAAGTAAACTACAGCACAGGGCATTCTGGGTAAAAACAACCAAAACAAATGCGCTAGTCTAGCGTCTAGAGAAATGGCCCGTATTCGTTTACTGTTGTTTTTATTGTTTTTACTGTTGATTCTATGTTGCACCATGTTTCTGTTTTTTGATATGATGTAAAGCACTTTGAAATGCCTTGCTGCTGAAATGTGCTATACAAATAAAATTTGATTGATTGATTGATTGAAAAGAGGAATCCTACAACTGAGAAAATCTGAAGGCTATTTCATTTTTGTCTACATTTCATGAAGAACAAGTTGCCGTGTTACTTCAGAGGTTTTTGTGTCGTTTCCTTCAGTGGTTCTTGGTGCAGCGCCCCCACAGGCGAGGAGGAGAACATGTTATTAAATTAGTTTGGTTTGTTTGACACGGTGTGAAAGTGAACAGCAGCAGCTGAAAATGTAACAACATTTTGGTAAATCAATCAATCAAGTTTATTTGTATAGCACATGTCATCAATAAGGCATGACAAAAACACAAAAATACAAAATCAACAATTGAGAAAACCAGTAAACGGTGCATTTTGCCAAGTGCGTTACACATCAAAACATTGGTCTGTGTTTCAATTATTATTGTTCAAAAGCAACACTAAACAGGTGGGGTTTTAGTCTAGTAGTTTTTAGTCCCCAGTCAAAACGTGTCGATTAGTGACTAAAATCAACAGTCAGGTGTTTTCACACCAGACTATGAGATGTTACATCTTGGACCTGCAAATGAAAAGCGAAAAATAAATTAGGTGTCCTGGGAGATACATTTTGATAATCTCTGTCAACAAAAGAAGGAAAATCCTTGAACGTGTGAAATATGTTCTGCTTGTCCACTGTTAAAGCCATAATTTTACATCATGCGTTACAGTCAGAGGGTGTCGAGCGTGACAGGTGTGTTCCTGAGTAGTTAGGTAGTGCTTTCGCCGTAACAGGGTGTCGCTGTCAGTGGTTTCTGCCTCATGGGGACACCATGTCATGGAAAACCGAGCACAGAGCGCCGCCTGTGAAGGGCTGGACGCCGCATAAAGTTTTCAGCAACCTTGTCGGAAATTAGTCAACAAATCGGGTTTGCTGCACCCACCGTCCTGTCTGCCCTCCTGAGGTTCTCGGCTCTGTCTACACCCTGGAGTGTGGGAGAAAGCACAGGTGCAGCTTACAGCTCATGTAAGTCTGAGCCCCCCTGAAGAGAGGCGACATTTGAGGAGCAAACCTGCAGGCCGGATTACCGTAGCCTTTACTCCCCTGCTCTGTCCTAAGGTAGGGGATTATTGTCTGTACGATCTGGTGAGACAGCATCTCATGAGCAAGTCATGCGAGGAAAAACCAATTCAGCTTTTTAAAAGGGGAAATTCACATTTTGCACGTCTTTGTACTTCCATTTGGGTCTGTGCTGCCTCTAAGAACAACCAAAATTCTTTAAAAAGATCCACCCAGCCGTTTCTGGCAATAAGTTAATCATTTCTGGTGTCTGGAAAATGAGCCGTTTCAAAAACCTCTGGAATGTAACATCACAAATCAGCACCTAGCAACCACAGCAAAGTCAAAGCACGTTACCTAGCAACCACAGCCAAGCCCAGCCCCGTTACCTAGCAACCACAGCTGAGTTCCGGCACGTTTTAAATTTGTGCAAATGTTTTAATTTGTTGTACTTTTGTGTATCCAGGTTGTTGTGTGCCGCAGATTTCTGACCTCTTGAAAATGAGATCTAGATCTCAATGAGGTTTTACCTGGTTAAATAAAAGAAATAATTAAAAAAATAAAATAACATTTGGTCAGCTGGGTTTACTGCTGTAAGCGCGTACAATGGCTGCTGGAAAAGACAAGCGTTTTGCTGTTGAATATTTTTGTCTAGATTGTAGTGTAAATATCTTAGTACACTTTGAAATAAGACAAAACTAACTTATAAGTAACTTTTTAGCAAGATATAGGAGGTTGTTTTAAATAAATTGTTCTTTAATTTAGCAAAAATGTACTAGTTCCACTGGCCTTTTATTTCACTTGCTACATGGGGAAAATGTCATGTTGTAAGTGAAATAATCTGCTAATCTGCTAGCCATACTTTTTAATTTTAAAGAATTATTGACTCAAAACAAGCTGCCATGTCTTGCTGAAAAGTTACTTGTATGTTAGTTTTGTTTTATTTCAAATTTGCACTAACATACTTGGTAAGATTTTGTGTTTTAGTGTTGTTGACTGTGCTGGAGGCTCTACTTCTGCTTTTCAAAAATGTGTGGTTCTATAGTTGCATTTATTTGGAGTTAAGGTGACAGAGACCCTAAATCAGCTCATTCTGTAAGGAGCTCAACACTGGAAGAACTGAGCATTATTTATTATTTTGTGCAGAAAATGTAATGAGCATGTTTGGTATAGGCCATAGACCTATCCTAACCTGTTCAAGGAAGCATATCAGGGTCACCTTTCATACAAACTCATGAGAAATGAGCTGGTGTAGGTCAGAGGTCCATTGTCCGAGCTTGCATCTTTGCAAGCCGATCAAACTGAACTTAAATGAACCAGGCGAGAACATTGTCATGGTTGGCCGGGTCGCGGCTGCCCAGATCTCTTCCTGTTCAGTGAACTGACTGAATCAGAAATGAGGCTGAGCCTGTCAGATATGTCACGACAAGTTACAGGAGAAAAGGGAGGTTCTGCGGATTGTTTTCCACCAGCAAAAGCAGTAAAACAGAAGGAGGCATGGGGTGATGCTGAATGCACGTTTGGTACCCCCACCCAACCCCTTCCGCCTCGCCCCTTCACAACCCGCCCCGGTTCTCCCTCTTTCTGCTGGGCCTTTGTTCGCGAGTCCCCGACCTCCCCGTCTTCCGGCTGGGACTGAAGTAGTTCCCGATGGCCGCAAACAGGATTAGGAGCTCCCATGGCTGTGGTCATTCTCTGCGGATTTAGGAGGGTTACTGCAGCTTGGCTGGGCTATGGTGCTTTAATTAACCTGCCACCAGGGGGCCTCAGAGCAGCCCGGCGGGTAACAAGCCGGGGTGGTGGGGGGGAAGCTTCTGTCTTTACATGGGAATAATCCCAGAGCCCTTCTCATCAGGTCAGCTCACACTAAGCCCTGACAGCCATTTTAACCTTGACTGCATGGCTTTAGTGCCAAGTGTACCTCAGTTCGCTCAACTTTATTTCTATGTTGCTTTAATTTGGTGTTGGGACGTGATTAAAATTTTTAGTCAAGTTTATTGCAAGTACTGTAGTCAATAACTATACATTGACAAAATAAGCAATACTTTTAATCCAAAAACCTGTCTTGGTGCTAAATAATTGAATAAAGAGATATGAGTTCACAACAGAGATATTTATTGTTTTTAATCTGTTATTTAGGCTTCGTTCACACTAGTCCTGTTTAATCCGCTTTAGTCAAACTCCAGTTTGCTTGTCTTGAAAGTCCAGTTTGTTTGTGTAGGTGTGAATACGCAACCAAACTCTGATTTGAGCCAATAAAGCGAATTCTGGTCCGCCTCGGTCTCGGTTAGCCTGAAGTGACCGCTCCAAAAGCAGGAAGTGTACTACAGCGCAGGGCATTCTGGGTAAATACAACCAAAACAAACGCATGAGTCTAGCAGCAGCGGAAGAAATAGCTCATGGTTTTTTACAACCGCTAAAATTTGATGCTACTCCATTTTTATTTATATTTTGTAAAGAAAAAAGTTGCGGTCAATGTCTTCTTCAGAGGTTTTTATGTAATTTCCGTCAGTAGTTCTTGGAGCAGCGCCCCCACAGGCAGGGAGGGGAATGGGTTTTCCACCAGGTTTGGTTTGTTTGACACAGTCAAGTGTGAAAAAGAACCACATCATCTGAAAATGTAACAAATGTTGCAACTTTGGTCCCCAGTTGAACAGAACCGGATATTCAACCATCAGATTGGTGCCAAGTTCTACCAAACCCATTCAGCTGTCAAGAATTTGAAGATCCCATGATCATCCATGGAGCGTCTTTAGACGGTGACATTAGCATTGGGCACGTCAGCTGCTGCTACATGTTTAGCGTTGACATGCTATTAGGCTTCAATAGCTTAGCTAACAGGCTAACTCCTATTTATGAAGCAAAAATTAACTTCTACTGGACCAAAATAAGCAGCTTCGTCGTCCATCAATGTTGTTAATGGACGTAGCAGAAACACGCCACTACATTTTGTATCAAACAGCATTTTGTATGAAAAAAATTGCAATTAACATTTTTTACAAATTAAAATCTACGTAATTAATTCATCAAAATTAACATGTTAAAGTTATGGTGTAATTTGAATTACATTTAGATTCATTTCCAACAGAAAGTCTCTGTTTTTAGACCACATCAGCAGACTTTGTAAACCTGGAAACATTCCCAGATCTTTATGGCCAACATTTATGTCACAACCAAACAAATTTAATGCATTTCATGAAGTATTTTTTATATAGAAATAGAAAATTGGGAGCGAAAGGAAAAATATGGCCCAGAGTGCAAACATCTGGCCTCAGCCTAATCCCCCCTGATTGCCATGTGTGCGACTGGCTTTGTGCGTCTCTCAGAGTGTGTGATGGCCGCTGCGAAAATGGGAGTGTGTGCGTTTCTCGGAGAGCACGGGTACAGACAAAGGTAGGCCTGTGTGCCCCTTCCACTGACGACCTGTGGAAAATTCCCTGTCAGCGCCGTGCCAAGGCGCCTGGCCCTGTGAGACGGGACTCCGGAGGAATGCCTGATCGGGAGAGCCAACATTTATCCAAGGCCAGAGAGGGTGTGAGGGGGTGTTGATCAACGTATGAATCGCCAGGTTTTACTTTGCAGCTCACTTTGGCAGGAAATACTGTGAAGTAAGTCTGAAGTCCATTAAAAAGGCAGGTGGTAACATCTGGCTTTGGATTACAACGAGTAAAGATGTGAAAGACGCCAGCGTGACGTGCCGTACAAGCTAATTGATCCACTCCGGACCGCAAGAGAGGTCCAGCAGAGTGACGACAACAACAGCAGAACAAGACAACATTTACTGGTTTCTGCATGACATCTGGCAGATGACTCTCTGGCTTCCAGCTGTGTGGGCCGGGCAAAAATAATAAACCAGCCTAATTATCTCCAAAGGTTCCTGGAAGCAACTCGGATTCTGCAGTGACAGGGCTCACCTTGTTTTGGTGGATGTACCTGCGCGGTAAAACAAATCTTTTATTAAAACTGTCCAGAATCAATCAATCTGACTATTTATTTGGATTTCAGCAACAAGCAGAAGTGGGTGCAGTAGCCAAAAAATAGTACTCAAGTAAGAGTAGCACTATTTCACACATTTTTACTCAAGTAAAAGTAAAAAGTAGTCGTCCAAGAAATGTATTTGGTAAAAGGTTTACTCAAGTACTGAGTAACTAATCAAATGATCAATCATTTAATATTTAAAAACTACATAATCAGACGGACCAAAATATAAAGTTAAGTGGAAATTTTGGCATTTTAAGGACCAAAATATCAATTATTCATATGAGAAACAAAAAAAATAACAAAATCAGAGAAAAGACAATGTTTTCAAATCAGATTCTTTTAACAAAAAATTTATAAAACAAAAACTGCAGGTGTGTCTTTTTGAATTTTTGGTTAAAACATGTTTTTCATTCAGTGGGTAGAAAATTTTACTTAAGTAAGAGCAGAAATACTTCATGAAAAAATTACTCAAGTAAAAAGTACAGAGTATTCAGTATTTTTTTTATAAATACTGAAATAAATGTAACTAATTACTACCCAACTCTGGCAACAAGGTAGATCAAAGTGCTTTATATTGTAAAAACACAAAAATAAAAAGCCAATCTGAACACCATGCAGTCGATAACTGAGAAACCAGAACATTTTGACGAGTGCCATCTTCAAAATCATCAACACACATCAAATATATTGATTGATGTTCAGTTTATTGTGGCTCAAAAGAACCTAAGCAGGTGGGTTTTTGCTCTTGACTCTGTTTCAGCTGTTTTGCAGTTTTCTGGAGATTTGTTCCAGATTTAGAAATGTACATGAAGTTCCAGTTTAATTAAATTTGGGTTGTGTTTTAGACTTCAGGCAGGTTTCGTACGGGTGTTTGAAAACCTTGAAAATGCTTGAATTTCAATTAAGGTTTTCTGAAGGTTTGGAAAGATCTTGATTTGTATATAAAGTACTTCAAAATACTCAAGTAGTTTTGGTCTAGTTTTTGGAGGAAGGATCTTACTAGATTTGAAATAAAACAAACTTACAAGCAGCATTTCAGCAGGAACTTGTTTTAAGTAAATAATTACTGAATATATATTTTTAAAAAGTTCCAGATCCAATGGTAGATTATTTCCCTTATAACAAGACATTTTACCACGTTATAAATTAAATATTCTGCCAGTAGAACTAATATTTTTCCATCAACATTAAGGAATAGTTGATGTAAAACAAACTTCTATATCTTGATAAAAAGTTGCTTGTAAACTAGTTTTGTGTTATTTCAAGTGTTCTAAGACAACTAGATCAATATATTGGTAAGATTTTGTGTTTTTGGAGAGTTATTATATCTCCACAGTTTTGTAATAAAGTTGTAAGTAGTTTAAAAAATGTGAATGTCATCATCAGTATCTGTTTACCCACTTCTAGCCAACAACCCCGTCCATCATTATGGCCTCATTTTAGCCACCTGTCCTGCGGCGGTTCACCTGGCTGCACGGCCTCAGGGTGTCATTCTAGACCAGGTGTCCTCTTCCACCAACTGCCCCTCTGTTGAGGCATGTTTGACCTACAGAACGTTTCCAAAATATCCCGCCGCATCAGCACAGGAGTCCTGCAATTCCTCCAACTCCAGGTGATGGCTGGGAAACGGGCTGCAGTGACTGCAAACGTCCTGGAACAGAACAATGAGCAGCTCAGCTAATGAGAATGGATGAACATTTTCGACTTTTGGGAAATTCTCTGAGTTTCAAGAGTTGAAAAGTTTTGACTTTGGAAACTGAAAGATTTTCCAAGATTTTTCTAGAAAAAAGCGAATTTGTGACTTTCCATATCCAGAAATTTCCATGTTTATTTTTCTGTTACATTTTTGATATTAATCAAAAGATTTCCGAGTTTTTCAAGCAAATTGTAATTTTCAAACTCAGAAATTTCCTGATTTTTTTTGGCAGAAATGCACTCCTTTAAAAAAAAATCTATCTACAATGGCCATAATATGTTGTTGTGGTCACTAGTTAACTGATCGAAACTAATTTTAATCTAATAAACCACCAATCAACAGTATCTGATCAATTATTGCAGCAGTACATTGATTAGGGAGCCAATCGGAAGGCCTGAGTTTGGGAACGTTTCTGTTGTGCTGGAAACAGTCCTATCTCCTGCACCTCCACCAGCCTGGCTTGAACTTTGCATCTGGTCCCGTTTAGAGCCTCCTCCAAATCATTTGCTTTAGCTCCAGGTTTCTGCTTTGGTGACGCTCCAGAAGGGCGCTAAGACAAACTGATGGGTGCAGAAAACCATATGAAAATAAACACATGCACCTTCACAATAGAGAAGGGAAAAGGTCAGCTCTGCATTGGCCCCTCCGTTGAAGACATTCCTGCAGCACCTGCACTCACTTAATGTTTTGGCAAGAATGGAGAAAAAACTAAAAAAAGAAAAACAATCACTCCTCTGCTCAGCGCCTGTCATGTTTGTTCACTGAAGGAAACAAGCTTGGTTTTAATTAGAATCTCTGCCAAGGGTTGAGGTAATTGCCACTCTGTATGTCCAGTTTTTTTTTTTCAAAATCTCCTCTCCTTGCAGTTTCATATTTTTGAACTTGACTCAGCTCCAGAAGTAACATAAAATATCATAGCACGTGTTCATGCATCTAAGCTTGATAAAAAAACTTGGATGATCGAGCGTTTCATGGTAATTTGGATAATTGTTGTTATCCGGAATCCGCCTGCTTGGATCTGCATAGATCAGACTCTATACTGTTTCTTTTATTAATATTTTCTGGGTGAGATTTCATCCTGAAGGCATCCAAGGATCTTCTCAAAGCCATGCATCCACCCAGCTTCTCCACACCTGTATCCCAGCTGTAGCTCTGAGCAGCTCGTGAAAATTCCCACCAAATTATTCAGACAAAACTCCAACATCTGCTGTGGGAAGACGCCACCACCCCTCCGCCCCACTGCATCACACACGCACACACACACACACACACACACACACACACACACACACACACACACACACACACACACACACACACACACACAAACTCAGTCCATTAGAGTAGTTGGTGCATATTCAACTCTGTTTATCTGGGGGATTATTTATACAAAGCCCACAGTTTAGCTTATTATACAAGATCTAAAATGTAATGCTAACCAAGTACCTCATTGCTGCTTCAGTAGAGTTTTAATAGGAGCGAGTGACAGCCAGAGATTTCTCATTAAATGTATTTGAGTGATCTGGAACACGATGCAACATGGACAGACATCAACAATTACTATAACAAAACAGTTTTTACTGTCCAGCTGTGGGCACCGCTAGATAAAACGTTAGTTGTTGTTAGTTGTGCTAAACCTGAAGCACAAATCATTAACATTAGCCCTGCGCTACACCAGCATAGTATTTAGTGGAAGCTAATGCTAAGGCTCAAGCACAATACCAGTTTAGAATTAGTGGAAGGTAATGCTGAAGCTAAAGCAATAATCATAACCATTAGCTCTGCTAACGTTAAAGTGCTACACAGTATAGCATTTAGTGAAAGCTAATGCTAAAGCTAACGCATTAATCATAAATATTGGTTTTGCTAATGCTAAAGTGTCACACAAGCATAGCATTTAGTAGAAGCGAATGCTAAAGCTAAAACACTAATTATAAAGATTAGTTTTGCTAAGGTACTAATCATACACATTAGTTCTGCTAATGCTAAAGCTCTACACAAGTATAGCTTTAAGTGGAAGCTAATGCTAAAGCTAAAGCACTAATCATAAGAAAATGCTATGCTAAAGCACTACACCAGTAAAGTATTTAGTGGAAGCTAGAGCTAAAGCTAAAGCACTATTCATAAGCTGCTAAAATGCTATTTTGCTGTTTTTATTGTCTATAAAGGTGTTTCAAAAATAGACCTTAGCGCGCTACCAACCAGGCAGAGTGGTGGAGGAGTGATGATGTGGGCTGTGTTTTGCAGCCTCAAGCCTTCTGCACTTTGCAGCCATTTAGTCCTGAAAATTCAACCTAAGCAAAGGTTGTGCAACAGAAATAAAGGCAACGAGAAAGAGACTGAACAAGCACGGCTTGTTTGGGAGGGTTGTCATGGAGACGCCTCCTCCCTCTGACAGGAACATGAGAGCATGACTTTTACACATCTGCAGCATGAATAAACCACAACATCTGGTACAAATGATAACAAATTAGAGATGCTTGGCTATAATTAGCACCATGAAAAAACAAATAAACAAAAACACATCATGCCAAATGTTGGGGGAGGGGTGATGACTTTTGCCTGCTTTTGGAGCCAGAGGACGTGCGTATCTTCTGTCTTTGAGTCGACCGTGAAAACTTTCATCTGTCTGATAGCTGAAAGCCTGGAAAGTTATAATTAGGATTGGACCAGAATTCCCCCATGATGACATGAGAGACAATGAAGTCAGTTAGTGAAGTTTAGTATTGAGTCTTTGCAACTGCGTCACCTAACCATGAAGCAGCTCACTCAGTTGGAGCTCATATGGAGCTAAATTGGGGCCATAAAATTTGTTCAAGAGAAAAAAATTCAAACTGAAGGATATGTTCAAAACTACTTTACAGATTCAAGGTCTTTTTCCCCCCAGATTTTTCTTTCTTTTGAACAAACTTTATGGCCCCAATTTAGCTCCATACTCATAGACAGCAATAATTACAAAAGTTGAACATAGCTAGCTTAGAAACCAACCCGAACGTTTGCTGATTTGATCAAATTGCCTGAATTCATGGAACATGATTTATGCCACACTAGCTGCGTTTTCATTACGTAAGTGTGCAAATCTTTGTCAATATTCCGCTAATGTAAAAAAACCGTAATTTTTTATTTGCTGTGTTTCTGTTAAATAAGAAATTCAATGAAAATCACACGTGAATACGTTTATTAGAGCGATAAGTCATTAAAAAACATGCTACGCCATCACACTCCTACCACTTCCTGTCGTCTTCTTCGTCATTTCCGACAGTAGCAACATCCGTCTGTTGATCATGTGACTCATGATGTGAAAAAAGTTTTTCCATTGCAGTTTTGCGGAATGCTTTAATTTCCATAGAGCTGAAAAACAAAGTCATCTTAGCACCAAAACCTTTTAACAAAAAACATTTTTATTTTTCAAAATTGACGTGTTTCCATTAAGTAAATGTATTTTTGTGATTCCAGTTTGCACAACTATATGGTCAATTGAAACACAGCTTATGTTATAAACACCAGAGCAGACTGAGAAGCGCACCAAAGTCGAGATGTTAACTAGATTTTTCGTAAATGTTAGGGTGGGATTAATGACTAATTATTAGACGGGTACTGCAATATTTGATTATTTTGTCATAAGATTACTTACTTATTAAATATATGAACATTAACCTTCTTACCTTGTATAAAGTTTTAGGTTTTAGACTCATCAAAACATTGTGATATATTTGTTTTGCATCCTTGTCTGTTTGTAACCAGAGTTGGACAGTAACTAGTTACATTTACGAAAGTAACTTCTTTGAAAAAACAAGACAACAACAAAACTTTTGGACGGGTTTTCACACTGTAACATTTCTGTATTTTCTACCCACTGGATGAAAAACAAACATGTTTTAATCAAAAATTCACCAGACACACAGCTGCAGTTTCTGTTAACGTTTCGTAAGTTTTTTATTGACAGAAACATTTTCTTTTGCCTGATTTTGTGTTTTTTGTCATTTATATGGATTATTGTCAAAATTTCCACATAACTTTATATTTTGATCCATATGAGGATGTAACTTTTAAATAGTAATTGATTCATTATTTGATCAGTTACTCAGTACTTGAGTAGACTAAATACTTTTTTACTCTAATTTGAGTAATTTCTTGGATGGCTACTTTTTACTTTTACTTGAGTAAAAATAAATTGAAGTAGTGATACCCTTAAGTCTGTACCAATCTCTGCCTATGACCATTTTTAAAGTGAAATAAACAGAATAAACGTGATATTAGGCGACCAACTACCTTCTCATGTGTATAAAGTCAATACAGAAGTGAGCAGAGACTCTTAACGTATCGATATTTTATTCCTTAAATTTACAGTCATACCTCATCACACCTACTCCACCATGGCATTGCTTCAGGCATTTTTGATTTGTGGACCCGTCAATATCTGGATGAGGATTTTTCTTTTGCATTTTTTCTCGGTTTGTTCTCGACGGAGCCTCGGATGACTTGAGCACATGCTGAGCCTTTCAGACGGGCTTTTATTTTTTTATTTGCACCAGCAGGGGATGGAACGGAGCCTGCTTGGTCTCCATCCATCCAGGCCCCTGCAGACCCATTAGACGTGATCTGCAGTCCAGAGATGAGACGCCACAAAGCTGATTTACTATTCAGAGATTATTCATCGCCTGTGGATAAAAAAACCCTCCAAAACAATAATTGAATTTTGCTGCTGGAACAGCAAAAGGTTGGCCAGAAAGCTTTAGGAAGTAAACTGAGAGCGAAAGACGGGGAAAAACAAACAGAAGAAACGACTGATCGGTCTGATTGTTCTGCCTGATTTCCAGTTTCTCTGATCGGGTTTCAGCGCAGATCAAAAACAGAGACAGCAGAGATCTATCTATCTATCTATCTATCTATCTATCTATCTATCTATCTATCTATCTATCTATCTATCTATCTATCTATCTA
>CAEFZX010016384.1:0-31462 GCA_903066825.1 Alfaro cultratus | reverse complement strand
CTTCCCGTCTGTAGCTAAGCTTCCCGTCTGTAGCTAAGCTTCCCGTCTGGAGCTAAACTTCCCGTCTGGAGCTAAACTTCCCGTCTGGAGCTAAACTTCCCGTCTGTAGCTAAACTTCCCGTATGGAGCTAAACTTCCCGTATGGAGCTAAACTTCCCGTATGAAGCTAAACTTCCTGTATGGAGCTAAACTTCCTGCATGGAGCTAAACTTCCTGTTGCTGACAGTTCCAGAGTTCACGGATCAGCCGAGCCATCTGAGAGGTTACTCCATCCACACCCGGCTCTCCAAAGGTCCTCGAGGTTTCGGCTTCAACATCGTCGGAGGAAGTCGTCCTCAGGAGTTTCTGCAGGTGTACAGTGTCACACCTGGAGGACCGCCCACTCTCAGTACAGGTAATTGAGTAACCAGGTACAAGGGCAGGAAGGCAGTCTGGATTCAGAGACAGAAATTCTGCCCAGCAGCAAGTTGCAGCATCCAGGTGTGTTAACAGGAAACCTGCAGCAGGTACAGGGCAGATGAACGAAGCTTTTGTTTAGGAAGGTCCGGTCAGAACCAATAAGAACGTCTGCCACTGAACTGACCCGTTTGTGTGTCGTGGTTCTGCAGCGGACATCTTGGTCTACATCAATGACTGCTGTGTGCTGGGCCGCTCCCACAAGGAGGTGGTGGAGATGCTGAAGGCGGTGCCGATGGGTCAGAGCGTGGATGTGGTTCTGAGGAGAGGATACCCCATGCTCTACAACCCGGACGGCTGTCCCAAACAGAACCCGGAGGTGGTACTGCCGCAGCCCGCTTCGCTTTACACCAGAGACCTCAGTGATTCATCTGCAGCAAAAATAATTTATGTTTAATTTATCATTTATAAACAATAATCAGTACCTGAATGCACCATGTAGACACCATGTAGAATGGTGTGTTCAGGGTCTGTTTGGTTTCTGCAGTGTAATGTTTTTTCTGCTATGCAGCCTCAGACTCTCAGCGATTCCTCCAGTCAGAGCAGAGGCCTGACGCAGCTCACCTTCAGCCAGACGCTGGACGCCAACGGCAGCACGGCAGGTCAGAGCCGTTGCTCCAGACGTCACCAACACCAGCTCAGTTCTGGTTCTTCTGATCAAAACCTCAACTGGGTTTAAAACATGTGGATGATGTTGGAAGGATCTGTGTATGTTCGTATTCAGAGCGGTCAGTTCTGAAAAGTTGTCGTCGTCTCCAGGTCCAGCACAAACCCCGCCCTCTTACGCCACTCAGCCAATGACAAATGGCCTGGCTGGACCTCCGACGCCCACATCCTCAGAGGCGTCGCAGGTCCCCCCTCCCTCCGCAGACAGGACTCCACCCAGTCACAGCGACTCTGATGGCGGTCAATCAACTCGGAGGTCAGAGCTAGCGTTGGTAGCTGTACTAGAAAATAGCAGAGTCATTGTTTTTGGTGCTGTTATTAGCCTTGTTAGCATTAGCAGTGTTTAATGATAGTAGTATTAGCTACATTAGTATTAGCAGTGTTGATATTTGTAAATGGTTGTCCAATGTTAGTTTTAACAATTTAATGTGACACAATGTCAGGTGTTTGTGTTAACAACCTTAGCAGTGATACTATTAGCAGTTTCAGGTGTTAGCAATATCCCAATGCTAGTTTTAGCATTAATAGCACAAATAGTGTTTAACATTAGTGTTGGCCTTGTTTATTATAAGCAACATTTAGTTTTATCGGGGTAAGCAATCCTAAAACCTAAGCACCAACAGTGTTAGCATAAGTCATATTTAGCATTAGCGGCTTTGTAGTTTTAATACATTACTTCCTCCCTCCATATAAGTTTCTCTCTGGTGTTCAGCTGATAGTAAACTGGTTTTAGCTTCGTTGAGTTTGTTGTGTTTGTTCTCTCCGTTCTTCTTGCTGCGCCTACTCTTCCTCACAGGTCTTCTCTGATTCGCTACAACAGCAGCACGCTCCCCACCCTCTCCTCTTCCTCACTCCTCCTGCACCAGAGCTCCAAGTCTTCAGAGAGCGACCTGTCCACATCCACTCTCCCCAACGTCTCCTCATCCTCCCACGTGTTGTCCAAGCTGCCCCTCACCCAGATTGATTTGGGTCTTCTTCAGGACTTCAGCGCTAGCAGCAGCGACCCCTCCTCCTCCGCTCCTCCTGCTCCCGCTCAGCGCCAACAGATGCCTCAGACTTCCCTCGCTGCGCCGCCGCTCAGAGACGTTCCCCCCTGCGGCTTCAACGGCTGTCCGGCGAACCACGCTCTGACCCCATCGTCCACCAGGGGGCCCGCAGGTCTGGTGCTGCCTCTGGGGTCGCCGGGATCAGTGCTTCGAGGAGAACTGGTCCCGGTGGCTCTGGGTCACAGTGAGAGCGGTGGCTTGGGGTTCAGTGTGACGGCGGGAGGTCAGGGAGTCCAGCAGGCAGTGGTGAGGCGGGTTTGGGACCGGAGGCAGTGTCCCTCGCTGCAGGCCGGAGACGTGGTGATGAAGATCAATGGAGCCGACGTGCAGAGCCTCAGCTTCGCTCAGGTGAGACATCGACACAGTGGCCAGCAGCTAAGGTCACACAGACCCTCCTGCACCAAACCTGAGATTCCTGAAGCTCCAGGTTCTGAAGACGGGCAGAGCTGTGGAAGGGTCCGAAAGGAAACAAAGGTCACAAAGACATCCAGTTAGCGGCCATGTTAGCGGTCATTTTAGCAGCTATGTCAGCGGCCATGTTAGCGGCCCGTTAGCAGCCATGCTAGCAGTGATATTAGCAGCCATGTTTTGTCTGCAGGTGCAGAGAGTCCTGCAGGAACACACCAAGCAGGGGGAGGTGGTGCTGCTTGTGCACCGCGGAGGAGGTAGGATGATCGGATCACTCAAGGTCTGGTGTTTCACTGTGACTCACCCTGGAACACCAGTTAAACCAGTTAGATGTCTTTGTCCTCCAGGTCCCATCTCCTCTCCTCTCGTGACCCCTAACCTCTACAAGCCTCTCTCCTCCCCTCACGTCCTGACCACGCCCTCCTCCGCTGACCTGCCGTCCACTGATGCCCCCCTGGGTGGAGTGCCTCCTCTCAGCCAGGCCGGTTTGGGCCTGGAGGCGCCTGGAGGAACCCACCAAGGTAGCCTCCCCCCACCCCCACCTGCTGCTGCTAGAAAGAGAAAGAGAGATTGACTGATTGATTCCTCACTGCTACTCCTTTTTCTCCTCAGGTTCTCCTGCTCAGACCTCCATCGGCCCGCCTGTCTCCTCCCTCATCCAGAGCACAAGCTTCCTGGACTCAGTTCCCGTGACGTTGACCTTGGAGCCCCGTGACCTTCAGGGCGTGGAGGACGGCGACGGTCCTGTCCGAGGCGGAGGAGCCAAAGACGGAAGAAGCGGAGCCAAGATGGTGGAAGTGGAGCTGAGGAGGCGGCCGGGCGAAGGCTTCGGGTTCGTCATCGCCTCCCAGGAAATGAGCGGAGGTGAGTGATGTCATTGCTGATG
Organism: Alfaro cultratus; assembly: GCA_903066825.1. Classification (NCBI taxonomy): domain Eukaryota; kingdom Metazoa; phylum Chordata; class Actinopteri; order Cyprinodontiformes; family Poeciliidae; genus Alfaro; species Alfaro cultratus. The sequence continues at coordinate 28,000 of CAEFZX010016384.1, read as the reverse complement.
TCATCGGCTGGTCCTTGCTCTGGACCGATTCTGGTCCAGTTTAAAACTTTTACAAATGGCTGCTTTCACTGGAGGTTGGAGAGAAACAAAATAAAATCTACAATTAAAATAAATAGAAAAAATCTGGATTAAAATCAAACAAATGGAACCAGCAAAGCAGTCTGGTTCTGGTTCTGGTTCTTGTTCTTTTCTGGTTCTGGTTCTGTTCTGGTTCTGCTTCTGGTTCTGTTCTGGTTCTGGTCCTTTAAAATTCAGTTGGTCTGAGATTCGGACCAGTTCCTGGAGAAAGACTCTAAGCCCGGTGTGGTCCGGTTGGTACCGCCTGTCATCAGGACCATGTAGGATCCAGCCTCAGCCAGCAGGGGGCGGCATCACCACAGGATAAGCAGAACCGGTCCAAACGGCTGATCAGTGACGCGTCCCACACTGAGAACAGCACCTGAACGCATCACAGACACAACAATCAGAGCTCCGCCCCCTCCACTCAGGCTCCGCCCCCTCTGCCTGCTTCTCTCTCTCTGCTGTGACTCGCCCACCGCCGGAGCCACAGCACTGCTGCGGTTCTGACTCTGGACTTTGGACCATGTTGGACCGGATCCAGTCAGCACTGAGAACCATCAGGGACACCAGGCGTGAGTTCTGCTGCAGGACAGGGGGGACAGGCTTTGGATCAGAGTGGTTCTGATTGGTTCTGCTGGGCTCTAACTTTCAGCTGTAGTGAGACGTCCACCAGGTTCGTCCACCAGGTTCGTCCTGCAGGACGGCGTCCATGTTGGACAATCTGGACCTGCAGGTTGGGTTCTACAGAACTGGTGGACGGATTAACAGATTTATTGGAGTTAATCTGAGTCTGTAATTCATTAATCGCATTTATCAGCAATCAGCAACATTCCAAACTATTGAATAAATGAGATGAACATGAAAGATGTTTACAGTTATTAATCTGATGTTTACAGTTATTAATCTGATGTTTATAGTTATTAATCCGATGTTTATAGTTATTAATCCGATGTTTATAGTTATTAATCCGATGTTTATAGTTATTAATCTGATGTTTATAGTTATTAATCCGATGTTTATAGTTATTAATCTGATGTTTATAGTTATTAATCTGATGTTTATAGTTATTAATCTGATGTTTACAGTTATTAATCTGATGTTTATAGTTATTAATCTGATGTTTACAGTTATTAATCTGATGTTTACAGTTATTAATCTGATGTTTACAGTTATTAATCTGATGTTTATAGTTATTAATCTGATGTTTATAGTTATTAATCTGTTCTCCAGCTCTCAGTGGTTTTCTATCGTTCATCTTTCCAGAGTTTCTCTGATCGTTCATGGAGTTTCTTTAGAAAAATGGACTGTGCTAACATTAGCATTAGCTGCCACGTGTTAGCATCGAGTTGCTATTTTAGGCTAGCATAGCTTCTGATAGGCCAGTGGTTCCCAAAGGTTTTCTGGCCCCCCGTGGATTACAATAAAATCCCCCCAAAAAGAAAATAGAATCATCTGGGCCCATCGTTCAACCAACATGAACCTAAACACACATTTGGTTTTCAAACTGAACAAAATGTAGCTCAAAATGAAGTGTGAAATAAACTGAAGTTTATTTCACACTTCAGGTTGAAACAAAACAAACTACAAACCGTCTTTACAGTGAAACACTTTAACTGTGTAACTGTTTCCATTCATCCATTCTGCTTCCCGTGGCCCCCTAGGGGCCGCGCCCCACACTTTGGGAACCACTGTGATAGGCTAACAGCTTCCTTCTTCTTTTCCAGCATCAGATCATTTAAAGCAGAAATTAACTGAAGCGGCTCCATCACGGCTAGCGATGCAGCTGCTAGCGATGCAGCTGCTAGCGATGCAGCTGCTAGCGATGCAGCTGCTAGCGATGCAGCTGCTAGCGTCAGATTTACAGTCGTAACAGAAACACGAATAAAAAGGTTCCAGCTAGAACCTTTGAATGTAAAAAAGTAAAAGTTACGTTAAAATTTGAAAAGGGTTTGATGAATTAATCGCTGCTAACGCGTCACGTTTCAGTTCTGCTCGTCACCTGAAACCGCTCTGACCTTTGACTCTGGCCGCATTGTGATGTCGTCAGTTTTCTTTTTCTGTTTGTTCTTCGCCTCGTCTGGCGAGGATGATGATGACTCTTCATCAGACAGCTGCAGTGATTTATTTCCAGACCGGCTCATAAGTATTCATACACCCCTTATCTGGGTTCTGATGAAGTTCTGGAGCCATCCCGGTAGAACACTGATCTTGTTTCTCCATTCATCTCAGAACCGGGTCAGAGGAGCTCAGCTGGGCCTTCATCCCCTTGCTGCTCCTCTTCCTCAGTCTTTATCTGGAATTCCTGAAATATTTTCACCTCCCTGAGGCCTGGAGGGTGTGTGTGTGTGTGTGTGTGTGTGTGTGTGTGTGTGTGTTCAGCTGCTGCTGATCAGTTCATCAGGACCAGAACAGAAACCTCATGTTTGTTTCATCATGGCTGCAGCAAACAGAACCGGTTTTGGTGGTACTGAGAGCAGGAGGGGTCTGCGGGTGGAATGGCGGTTCTGGGCCCCCAGGTGGTACCTCAGGAGGCAGGAGGAGGCCCTGATACTGGAGAACACGAGGAGTGATGAAGGGACCTCTGCTCCCTCCAGCCGCCTGGTTCTGTTGGTCTGGGCCCGTCAGCGTTTTGCATCCTCCGGAACCGTTTCATGTACTGCAGGAACCTGCCAAGATCGCATGATGATGGGGTCGGGCTGCGTTGCCGGGGGAAACGCAGACTTCCTGTTTCCTCCCTGAGGCAAAGTGGGGGGTCGCGGACCCCTGAAGGGCCACTGGTTTCTGATGGTTCTGGTTCTGATGGACGTTTTATTGCTGGTTCTGTTCTGATTAATGTAACTGAAGTTTTCAGGTTGGCCTGAGGAACTTAAACCGTCTGGATATTTCTTTCTTCCACATAACTTTCCTGTGATTTTCTGCTTGTGGAGTGTTCCTATGGAAACAGTAATGGCGGACGAGTCGAGAGCGAAGGATTTGTCTTCTTAAACTTCTGGTCTGAATTATTTCTGCATCTCAGGTTCTTAGACCTGCAGACTTTAACTGCTCCTCACGCCGATCTTTGACCCCGCTCCTCATGGAGTCGGCAGGAAGTCGCTTTCACCCCGACCTGAAACGGTTTTAGTAACAGAAGCACCGACCGGCTGAGATCTTCATCTCTTTCTGCAATAGAAAATGAATAAACTGTTAGCTAGCCTGATTTGATTTAGACTATCCTGCTTTAGCTTAGCTTTGCCTTAGCATATCTTAAAATGTAGCACAGCTTACTGTAGCTTAAGTTAGTCTAGCTAATTAGCTAAACCTGCCTTAGCTTTGCTCAGTTCACTAGATCAGCCAAGTGAATTAATTTTGTTTAGCTTTGCTTATTTTAACTTTGTCTTATCCTAACTTATCTTATCTTTTAGCGTAGTTAGCGTTAGCAATACTTTGTTTTTTTATGTTTTTTTTATCACTTTAGTTTATTTTAGCTCCCTACATTTATCTTCATTTAGCTTAGCTGGATAAAAGTGGATCCTGATCCTGGTGCGGCCCGGTCCAGTTCTGAGCGTCTGATGCAGCGTGGATCCGTTGTAGTGAAACTTCCTGTGACGCTGCGTTGCGTGTTCAGCTGAGCGAACTCGACGCACATCAATAATTCATCTACAGCTCTCTGTCACAGCTCTGTCTCATTTTGACCTCTGACCCCGGCCCCTGTCTCCGCAGCATCCTCCCTAATGTCACACCGCTTCGTCACGGTGCGGCGCGGCAGCCCTGCGGCGCGCAGCGGACAGATCCGACCCGGAGACAGGCTGGAGGCGGTGGAGGGAAGACCGGTCGCCGCGCTGCAGCACCGGGACCTGGCCCAGATCCTGAGGAGGGCCGGGAACACGCTGAGGCTGGGCGTGGCCCCCAGTACGACACACACACACACACAGTCCGTGGTTGTCATGGTAACTCAAGGTTTCCGCCAGAAAGCTTGCTGGGCCCGGTGGCCGGGCGCTCAGCAGTCGTTCGTCCAGCAGCTCGTGTTTTTGAGTTTAAATTTGACAGGAAATTTGAGAATATCACTTGATAACTAGAAAGTGTGGATTCCTATGAAAATGCAAGTGTGAATGCTCAACGCTCAGTGCTCAACGCTGAATGCTCAACGCTGAATGCTCAATGCTGAGTTCTCAATGCTGAATGCTCAATGCTGAGTTCTCAATGCTGAATGCTCAATGCTGAATGCTCAAAGATCAATGCTGAATGCTCAAAGCTCAATGCAGAGTGCTCAATGCTCAACGCTGAATGCTCAACGCTGAATGCTCAATGCTGAATGCTCAACGCTGAATGCTCAATGCTGAATGCTCAACGCTGAATGCTCAAGGCTGAGTGCTCAACGCTGAGTGCTCAACGCTGAATGCTCAACGCTGAATGCTCAACGCTGAACGCTCAACGCTGAACGCTCAACGCTGAACGCTCAACGCTGAGTTCTCAATGCTGAATGCTCAATGCTGAGTTCTCAATGCTGAATGCTCAATGCTGAGTTCTCAATGCTGAATGCTCAATGCTGAATGCTCAAAGCTCAATGCAGAGTGCTCAATGCTCAACGCTGAATGCTCAACGCTGAATGCTCAACGCTGAACGCTCAAGGCTGAACGCTCAAGGCTGAACGCTCAAGGCTGAACGCTCAACGCTGAACGCTCAAGGCTGAACGCTCAAGGCTGAACGCTCAAGGCTGAATGCTCAAGGCTGAACGCTCAAGGCTGAACGCTCAATGCTGAATGCTCAAGGCTGAATGCTCAATGCTGAATGCTCAACGCTGAATGCGGAACGCTCAACGCTGAATGCTCAACGCTGAACGCTGAATGCTGTGAAGCCAACCTGAGACATGAACTGTGAAACACAACCGACATTTTATATTGTAATCCTCAATTCTGCCACAGGATGTAGCTGTTGCCCCCATTTATATGGGGTGAAAAATTCATAAAACGCTGAATATTATCAAAAGTATGAAGGTGATGAATACCAAGAGATACAGCCGGCATTAGAAGAGCAAACTGAATAGTATAAAAGTTGAATGGTGAAAATAGCACAAAGCAAGCAGGTGAAGAAGCGGCGAAAAAGTGATCAACCAGAATAAAAATAATGAAAAAATAGAAAGATTTCTGTTCCTATCGAAACAGCTGTGAGAATGCATATCTGCAGAAAATGCATATGAACCTGAAATATTTTTTAAAATCTGAAAACTAAAACATATTAAAAGAAATGCCATAAATTAGCAGAAGCAGAAGTTTGTATGCAACCTGAAATAGTTGAAAAAGGTGAAAATTAAGACAGTAAATGAAATAAAATAGGAAAAGAAGCAGAACATTTTGATATATGAATTGCTAAAATTGATTAAAGTTTGCAGACAGTAAAACCAGTAAAAGCAGATGGCAAATACAAAAAGGTAGAGAAGCAAACAGATAGAAACAGAGCAAACAGAGAAATACATTGAAGGAAAAGAAGGTGTGACGTGTCTGAACTCCAGAAGAGTTTGACAGAAAACAGTAAGACCTGTAGCAATGATAGTTATAGTTCCTTATAGTAGACATGCGTGGCTACATGTTAATACATAAATTATTCCTGCACAGTTAAATATGTATAAATGGCATCATTTTGTTTGACAAAAATCATCAGTTACTAGAGTAGAGTAATCTAACAACTGACAACAGTTAGAGAATTATATTGTAAACCTGAAAACGATCAGAAATCTGCATATAACTTAAATCGCAACTGTGGAAAAAACATAAGAGAAATCAAACAGCTGAGACATTTGAATATAGTTTAACGTCTTGTGACTTGTTTAAAGGTTGAATGGAGTTTCTAGGTTGAAGTATGCAGCAGTAGTAAGTTGTGAAAAAGCATAAAGTTTTAGCGGAATTTTGTAGAATTTCAATGTATTTTAATGGGGCAGAAATGTGAACAAAAGCACAAATATTTCAAAAGTAATATAGTGAAGTTTAGGAAAAGACAGCAATAATGTCCAGAAGAAGCAGAACGTTTTGATATATGAATTTGCACAATTAGTTGATTGTAGTAAAATATACGGAACATTGGATAATAGTAAAGAGAAACAGGAAAATGAGAGTGAATGCCTTCAGCATTCACTGTGGGCATTCACTCTAATAATTGTATATTATTGAAAGACTGGAAGATTAATACCTGAACACCAACTAAAAAATCTTAAAAAATGCAAAAAATGTTAAGACTTTTAAAAGACTTATAAGCAAAGCTTAGCCTGGTGGGGCACAAGTAAAGCCTGGTGGCCCGCCAGGCTTATGATACACTGGGGGAAACCGTGTAGCTGATGAATCAGAAGTTATGGCGATAAACAATAATTTAGATGTTTTGGATGATTTCCTGGTGATTTGATGCTGATGAATAAAACTGGAACAAAGATTAATAAAATCCTAATGAATATTTATCACTGAAAACATTTTAAATATCCAGAATTAACAAAACAACAAAAAATAAAATTAATTATAAAGTAACCAAATCTGCAAAGCAGCCGACTGAAAACATTATCATCCTAAGATAAACCATAACATCACCTAAATGATGATTTGTTGAGATTGTTTTAATTGACCGTGTGATTAATTGGTTAATTGATTATTGGAAGTCTCCTTCTGCTCCACAGAGTCGTCCTCCAACGGCGCCGACTTCGACACGGACAGACGGCTGGTCAAAGGGCCCAGAGGGAGGTCAAAGGTCACATTTATTTCTCTGATTTTTCAGCTGAGTTCAGTCTGAAAATGTTTCATAAGACCTGCAGGGATTCAGGAGTGAAACTTAAAATGTGACCCGCAGAAGGTTCCAATCCGCCTGGCAGGAAATGAGTCGCGCCTTCCTTCCTGTTTCAGATCAATAAATATGGCAGAAAACCAGAAAAAAAACAGACAGAGAAAATGTCTGAATGCTTAGCTCCGCCCCTCTGACACATTTAGAAACGTTCTGTCAAAGCGGGCGGAGCCAAGAGGTACAGGGGCGTGGCCAGGTGCATAGATGAGAGGAGTTCAGAGGTCAGTTCAGGAGAAGCTGATGACCTGTGAACGTTTTCTGAACCTCTGTGGTTCTGTTGCAGGACGAGACCCGGTTCTACAGCGTGGATCTGGAGCGAGGGCCCACCGGCTTCGGCTTCTCTCTGCGGGGCGGCAGCGAGTACAACATGGGGCTGTACGTGCTGGGGCTGATGGACGGGGGGCCGGCGCAGAGGAGCTGCAAGATACAGGTAACACACCCACACACACACACACACTATAGCGCACTATAGCACAGTAACACACACAAGCTGGACATGAAGCTGAGGCATCAGAGAAACACTGCCACCTGGTGGTTGGACTGAGCATCACTGAATTACTGTGTCTGACCAAACGTATGTTTTAATTTTAGCATGAAAGATGCAGGGATTTTAATCATCATTCAAGTTTTTGGTGTTTCAAGATTTAATTTTAGGAAAATCTGGATTTTTTTCAGAAAGAAATCCAGATTTTTTTCTGTAATTTGGCAGTTTACAGAGAAAGTCTGATCTGTTTGATTCATGAAATAATATTTGCACCACAACTGTTAAAGGTTGAACTTATGTGAAGCCTAGAGGTCCACATAAAAGGTACACACACCTCATCAGGTGTGTGTACCTGTGTCCTGCAGGTGTCAGACCAGCTGGTGGAGATCAATGGCGGCAGCACGGCAGGAATGACCCACAGTCAGGCGGTGGAGCAGATCCGCAGAGGAGGAAACCGGATCCACCTGGTTCTGAAGAAAGGCAACGGATACGTCCCAGATTATGGTGAGACTCCAGAGGCGGACAGGTGAGGCTCACCTGTCCGCCTGCCGAAGTTGTCCTGTTCACCAGCTTGAAAAACAGCAGAGAACCATCTGCTGCCGCCTAGTGGCCCCTCTGGAGATCGCAGGCATGGCACAGTCTTCTTCTTCTGGTGTTTACTGGATGTTTGTTCTGTTTAAATCTGCTGGATCCAGTCAGGAAGAGGAAGAGGAGGAATTGCAGCTTCCTCCTCTTTTGGGACCCGTCTATCTGGGTTCAGTGGTTCTGATTCACTTGGTTCTTGTCTGGATACTACAGACATGCTTGAGTTGAACAGAATCAGAACCAGAACCAGGAATCAAGTACCTCCGAGTTTTATCCAATCAGGATCAAATGATCTAATGGCTTCTATGTTTTTATGACTTCAGTTTACAATTAGCCTGTTAGCTCATGTTTAACTGGGTCATTAGCCTGTTAGCTCATGTTTAACTGGGTCATTAGCCTGTTAGCTCATGTTTAACTGGGTCATTAGCCTGTTAGCTCATGTTTAACTGGGTCATTAGCCTGTTAGCTCATGTTTAACTGGGTCATTAGCCTGTTAGCTCATGTTTAACTGGGTCATTAGCCTGTTAGCTCCTGATCCTGAGCTAACAGTATTATTTTCCTCCTCTCCCTCTTCCTCCTCTTCCTCGCCCTCAGTGGAGCTCTCCAGCCTCTCTCTCTGTATGACCAACTCCAGGCAGGGCGAGCCCTGCTTCTACGTGATTGGACGAACCGAGAACTCGCGGTTGGTAGCTCTGCTTCCTCCTTCCTGTCTTCATCCTTCCATCTCTTCCTCAGCGTCATCATCATCATGGAGTCCAGCCTCAGTCATGTGATCAGGTCACATGTTTCTGTTCAAGCTGGTTTTGGTTCTGAACGTTGTTCTCTTTGCTCCATCAGGCCCTGAAGAAGGAGCCCCCACCTCCTCTTCCTCCTCACAGGAGCAGGAATCCGTCACCATGGCAACCGCTTCCTTCGGTAGGCGGAGGGGAGGAGGCGGTAGGCTGAGGAGGAGCGTAGTTACAGGAGCTCCTGACCTGGACCTGGACCTGGTGGAGGAGGAGGACGAGGAGGAGATGAACAGGAGAAGAAGAAAAGAGGAGAAGAAGAAGAGTCAGGTGGTGAGAGAGGGGAGGAGGAGCAGGAGCTTCTCCAGGGACTCCCCGCTGCCAGAGGCGGCGCTGAGGGGGCGGAGCCACACTGTCAGCCACACAAAGCATCATGGGAGCTCCGCTACAGCTCCGCAGGCGGCGTTCTCCTTCCTCATGCCCATGAGCGATGACGGGCCTCCGTCTGACAGCCAATCAGCAGCCAGCATGGCTCCTACGGAGCGATTTGATTGGAGGAGGGAGCCGGGGAGTGGGCGGGATCTCTGGCTGAAGCCGAGCCCACAGCAGCTGACTCAGGTTCTGATTGGCTGCAGGCATAGTGGGCGGGACTTAGCAGACGGGCTTTCTCTCTGATTGGCCAGCAGTGATGTTTATGCTTAATAAGGGCTTTTGTGATTGGCCGCTGAGAGAAGCCCCGCCTCCTGCTGACGGAGCCACACCTCATTACCCATCATGCCTCATTCTCAATACTCTGACTACACGTCTCCGCCTTGTACTGTGGTTACCGTGGCAACTAGGCCTGCTGCATGTTTGGTTGAAGTTCCTCCAGTCTGTATGCAAACGGCGGCGCCTCCTGGTGACCGTATGTCAGCATGTGAATACGACCGGAATGAGTTTTTATTTTTGTAACGTGTAAATGATCCTGACATGATTATTGATATCTGATATATTATTGATATGATTAGAGATGAAAACAATCTGCTTGCTTGTAAAAAGAGAAAACGATGATTTAACAGAGCCATAACCACATACACACACACACACACACACTGATGTCAGGTCCAGCTGTTCTCCAGCATCACCACAGCAACCGTAGCGACAGGATGACCTGCAGCTCCAGATCAGAACAAGTGCCTCGTTTGTTTCCTGTATTCTGTCCACCATGCTCCTCCATGATGCCCACTGGCCACGCCCACTCACACTCACACAGCTTTTCTATCAAATAAAGTCCAAGGAAACATTCTGCAATGTGTCTGTCATTAAATGGTTAAATCCTGACGCTGATCAGTGACTGTAGCTTTAAGGACCACTCTGAACCATCTGATACCATGGCAACAACGTCTTTAAAGGGCCAGCAGCAGCAGAATGTAAAGCTAACAGCTAAGAGGCTGCTAAAACATTAGCTTTTAATCTCATTAAAATTAGATAATATTCAGCATCTTTTGATTGTTGATGTATTCTGAAACTGCTTTTATTGATAACATTTTTATACACAACTTATTAGGAAGATCTTTTTCAAAATTTGGAGTCCAGAGGGCCACAGAAATAATTACTGCGGGCCAAATTTGGGCTGCGGGCCTTGAGTTTGACCGAGTGTGAAAAAATAACAGTAATGCCCCTTAACTCATTTATGTGAATCGTTAATCTAACCTGAGAGAACAGGAAACTTCAAAACTCTTTCTGCTTTAATTTTCTCAGTATCACAGAACCACCAGCAGAGGACAGCCCTGATGGAACCTGATGACCCCTGATGGAACCTGATGGGTCCCTGATGACCCATGATGGGTCCCTGATGGAACCGGATGACCCCTGATGGGTCCCTGATGACCCAGGATGGGCCACTGATGGAACCTAATGACCCCTGATGGGTCCCTTATGACCCATGATGGGTCCCTGATGGGTCCCAGATGGACCCTCATGACCCATGATGGGTCCCTGATGGAACCTGATGGGTCCCTGATGACCCATGATGGGTTCCTGATGGAACCTGATGGGTCCCTGATGACCCATGATGGGTTCCTGATGGAACCTGATGGGTCCCTGATGGAACCTGATGACCCCTGATGTGTCCCTGGCAGAGATCCACTCTGCTTCAGGAAGCAAAGACAGCACACTGGCGCTTTTCTGAAAAACTCTTTATAAACGTATCAAAAGTAGAAAAATCTCTTTAGGACCAACAGAAACATTCAGAGGGAAACAGCAGGAAACAGCCAGCAGTCCTGGACCGGACAGGACTCGGTTCTGATGAACTGTTCAGTAGTAAAAACCTGAGGTAGAAAGGTTTGGAGCTGCTGGACTCCATTATCCAGAAGCCCCAGCCCAACATGGTGAGGCACTTTAACAAGACTGGAACTCCTCCACCATGGTTCCATCTTCATCTTCACCCTCCTCTTCCTCTTCCTCCTCCTCCAGCAGGCACGGCAGGCAGGTGCGGAAGGGCAGAGCCACCAGCAGGTGGCAGTCTGCGGAGCGCAGCCGACGGGACGCTGCCTGAACCCTGCAGCCACGGCAGACGGCAAGTCGCTCCAGATCCAGCAGCAGAGACACCAGCTGAGACACACACACACACTGCTGTTAGCATCATTAGCATCCTGCGGCTAACAGCGTGACCCCTGACCCCAGGTAAAGCAGATGCTCTGGTTGGTTAACAGCTTTGTGCTATGCTGCCCCCTATTGGCATGTTAGCGTTCAGGTGGAGACATTTTGTTTTTATGAAGACCAGCACCGGGCCTGAATGACCAGAGGAGGCGCTATTCAGTCACTACCAGAACCAGAACAGCCCTGGTTCTGCTGGGCAGTTCTTCCTGCTAAAGGGAGTTTTTCCTCTTCACCGTCGCCCCCTGCTGGTCAGGAGGAGTAATACTGCCGACTTGATGCTCTGCTAGAGGAAACTAAATGAATCTCTGATCTATAACTTGGTCTGGTCGGGTCAGAACCCCATCAGGAATGAAAGAGTCGGGATGGGATCAGGAAGAGGCGGAGCCAGACAGTAGGCCCCGCCCACCGTGCTGTTACCTGGCTCATGTGAGCAACTCGGTGAGCGCGCTCCCTGTAGAGGCGGTGGCCGTTGGGCAGCAGGCGGGACCGCACGCTGACCTGGAAGCTGCGATCCGACTGGACGTGGACGATGGCGTCTCTCATTGTGGACAGCTGGAGATGTGAGAGACAGGAGAGACGTGAGCAGAGGCGTCGGCGGCCACAGAATCAGCATTAGCTACCTACCCTGCAGCACTGCAGCAGCTGCAGCTCCGGTCCAGCAGCCATCACGGCAACCCAATGTGCAGGCAGCACCGTCCTCCTCATCGCCTTCAGCAGACGGAACAAGCCCCGCCCCCCTGCGCGGCTGGCTCTGCCCCCAAACAGGCGGAACCCCTGTGGTTCCTGGAAGCAGAGGGGAACGGTTTAGTGGTCGGACTGGCCCGGTTTCATCAGCTGATGACGGTGGCTCCACCAACCAACGGGATAAAGTCTGGTCGCCTGCAGGTGATGTCAGCGGTGATGTCAGAGCGCGCCGGTGATGATGTCATGGTGTTCTGGTCGGATTCAGGGTCCGGCAGCTCCACCTCCACTTCGTAGAACTTGCCCCCCTCAGACGTCCCGGTCCAAAGCTCCGCCTCCCTGCCGTAAAGCTCGATGCTGATTGGCTGCTCCTCCTCCTTCGGCTCCAGCGATTGGATGGCAGTGAGGTGAGGGAGAGGATGAGGGAGGAAGGTGAAGCCTGTGGAGATGTGGAGGACGGATCCGTCCTGGAGACAGAGAGACGCTCGGATGACCGTTACCATGGAAACGGTGAGCGGTCAGCAGCTAGCTCTACCTGAGGCAGCAGGCCGGACAGACAGGTGAGGGCGGAGTCAGAGAGGACAGCGGAGGACAGGTGGCTGCTGTCCAGGGTCAGGTTCCACTGGGACAGGCAGACAGGGTCAGAACCGGGTCAGAACCGGGTCAGAACCGGGTCAGACAGACAGCAGAGGACAGGAAGTGTGTACCTGCAGGTGAGTCCCAGTCGGAGCTGAACTGGTCCCACTGGCTCCAGTGAACTGGCGACAGTGGGACAACAGCGTCTCCTCTTCCTCGCTCTTCATTAGCGGACCGATCCAGTCGTTCCGAGTCTCGGAGGCTCCGCACCTCTGGCCCCGCCTCTTCTTCCTCCTCTTCATCCACATCCTCTTCCTCATCTCCTGAACACAAACAAACTCAGAGATCTGGTCGAACCGGGCCTCGGGTCGGAACCGGAGTGGGTCTGGAGACGACTGGGAAGAACCAGAACCGGCAGGCCCGTACCTCTCGCCTTCCTGCTGTCCTCTCGTGTCTCCAGCGGCAGACGCCGTCCTGCTGGGTGTCCGGAGAGTCAGTGTCATCTCCGGGTCGAACCGGGTCGGACGGTTCCGTCTGCTCCCCGGGTCGGTTCTGCTGCCTGGTCGGCTGTTTCCGGGCACTCTGAGGAGAAAGCAGAGGGAGGTTGGGTTCTGGGCAGAGACCCGGTTCTGGTTCTGGTTCTGGACTCACCAGCAGCAGGCAGCGCCGCCTCACACACTTCTGCTTCATGCGGGACGGACCGCCGAACTTCCTCATGTCGCGGCAGAACGTGCAAACACCGCAGTTCTCCCTCAGACACGCAGCGCAGCTCCGGCAGGCCTGGCGGCGCTGCGGCACAAACAGCATGTCAACACAGCATGATGCCGCAGCACAGGACAGCATGATGCCGCAGCACAGGACAGCATGATGCCGCAGCACAGGACAGCATGATGCCGCAGCAAATGACAGCATGATGCCGCAGCACAGGACAGGGTGATGCCGCAGCACAAAACAGCGTGATGCCGCAGCACAGGACAGCATGATGCCGCAGCAAAGGACAGCATGATACCGCAGCACAGGACAGCATGATGCCGCAGCACAGGACAGCATGATGCCGCAGCACAAAACAGCATGATACCGCAGCAAAGGACAGCATGATGCCGCAGCACAAAACAGCATGATGCCGCAGCACAAAACAGCATGATGCCGCAGCAAAGGACAGCATGATGCCGCCGCACAACATCCTCACCATCTTCTGTCCTGATGCTGAAGACTCATCTCTCTTCTTGTTCTTCGTCTAATCAGCCAATCATAGGGCAGCAGCAGGTCACATGGTGGGCACAGCAGATTCTATTGGTTAACCTGGTTAACAGATGATCACATGATCTCCAGATGACCTTCAGCCTCACCTGAACCTTCTCTTCATCCTCCTCTTCTTTAACAGATCCAGTCCTGAGGACCCACTGATCACCTGTCACCTGGATCAGACCAGACACACTAAGGCCTCACACACACACACACACATGTTTGCACAGCTATCTTTGCGGGGACTTTCCATTGACTTCCATTCATTTCTACAGCCTAAACCTTACCTAACTCTAACCATTACATACCTAACCCTAACCCCAACCAAAACTCAATTTACACCTTAGTCCTAAATCTGACCCTTGTGGGGACCAGTCTTTGGTCCCCACAAGGTGGTAGAAACAAACACACACACACACACACACACAGAGGTGAGCCCTTACCTTCCTCAGCACCACACTTGGCACGTTCTTCTTCTCTGGAATCAGAAACAAGCGGAGGCAGAGAAGAAGAGTCAGCCTACTGTTCGGTCTCCATGGTAACCGGTCAGACAGGAGAGCTACCTGCAGGTGAGCAGTGGCCGTCTCCATCTCTTTGTGCCCAGCTGGACAACCGGGACGGCGGCCTGCAAGAGACGCTGAGGTCAAAGGTCAGGTAAAGAAGGGGAGGACAGCGCCTGGTTCTCGGGTCCAGATGGACCGACCAGAACCAGAACCGCTGTGTTTCCTCTTACTGCCTTCTGGTGATCCATTCAGGAGTCTGTGGGTTTTTCCACTCTTGAAGGTTTAACTGTCTGGTAGGAAGCAAACAATGAATGTACTTATGATTAATTCTCCATTGACGATTTATTAGATTAAAATTAGTTCCAATCGATTAACTAATAACAGCCGCTTCTTTCAGTGCTGTAGTTTGGCCACCGTCCAGCAGAGGGCGCTGGACCTGCTGTTCCTGAAGCAGCGCCAGAAACAAAGATGGCTGCCATACCATTTGTCCGGTGTGGATCCAGAACGTTCTTAATGCACTGAGTCGCTACGACAGAAACACGAAACAATTACAGCATGATGAGAACAAACATGGTGCCGAGAAGAACAGCTGGTTCTGGGGAGTTTAATCACTAAACGCTGAAAAACTTCAACAGTCACTGTTCATTTCTCTGTTCACGGCGGAGTTACTCTTCAACATATTTTATTATTTTCATACTTTGTCTAAAAAGCAACCTGCTTTGTTATGCTTTATAAATGTCTGAACTTTAGTCAGTATTTAACACAGATGACACAAAAATTGGGTAAAATGTAATTTAATGTCACAACAGGCAGGGAGCGTCACAGCTAGAAAAATGATAAAATAGGAAAACAAAAATAGAGTCTGCAGCCTTCATATGAGAGAAAACTTAAAATTACCGATGAACTCATTGACATCTCTGTAGCTCCTCCCTCTCTTACCTGTCCTCCAGTGATTGGCTGCTGCTCTCAGGTGTATTGAAGCCCAGGCAGTAGGTGTGGTCGCTCTGCGGCGGCTCACCCAGGACGGCACCGTCATCTGGGGGGGCGGGGCCAGAGGGCCGCAGCAGGCTCTGGGGTTTCCCAGGCTCATCTTCAGGGGCGTTCACCTCCACCTTCTTGAGGAAGCCTCGGGTTCCGGCGCCGCCGTTCTCCAGGTCCAGTGGCTCCATCCAGTCCCAGCCGGACCGCAGGTCACGTGACCTGACCCGCTGGCTCCGCCTCCTCTCCGCTCCGCCCCGCCGCAGCGTCTCTGCAGGAAGCCTGAGGAGGATGACCGTGCAGCGCCGGAGGTCCGGGAACTGCCGCCTCCAGCACTGTTCCATCGTCATGGCGTCTGGCGGAGCGTCCTCCACGGCCGGTTCAGCCTGGTCACAGAGCTCCTTCTCCTCACCACGTCCTGCTTCCTCTGCACAAACAACCGCTTCAACCATCAGCTGATCTTCACACACACACACACACACACACACTTGGCGCCGTCCGTCTCACCTGCCACTTCAAGCCCCGCCCCTAAGCTCAGCTCATCCAATTGCTCCATCTTAGGATGAGGCGTCCCCTCTGCTACCATGGCCAATCAGGATGAATCCTGTGGTCTAGGGGCGTGGCCTCAGAATCCATGCTGATTGGTTGTTACCATGAGCCAATCAGATGATGAGCTGCCAATCATCAGTCAATGGACTGATCAAAACACCTGGAGGAGAAACAAACATGTCAGAGAAGAAGAAAGAAGTGCCATCATGCTACTCGGAGCCTCCAGGTGTCGCTGCATTAACTCAAGCCCACACCATGCTGGAGCCTCCACCGTGCTCTGCAGCTGGACACGGCCTGTCGGGTCAGCTGGCCTCTGGTTGGTTGTCATGGTAACCCGAACCTCTGGATTAGCTGAACTGACAGTTTGGACCAGAGATCAGAACCGGAAACGCCTCGCTCCTCCAGGATCTCATCCTGGATCAGGAAAACTTTCCCAGGATTCCCGCAAAGCATTCTGGGACTTGCAGTCCGCTGATGGAGCGTGCAGCTGTTGGACCCTGCAGACCGAACCTGCAGCTAAACAGAACCCAAAGACCACCCGAACCGGACCGAACCTCACGCTGCACGCAGTCTACCTGTCACTGAATGGCGTGCACGCGCTTAGACCCGCGTAAGCACGCGCGCAGCCACGCAGCAGACATGTTTTGCCCCTCGGCGGCGGCGTGGGGCTCCCGCTGCGGCTTCAGGAACTCCCGGTTCCGGCCCGCTGTGCCCCATGGCTCTGGTCCGGCCTGCTCGGGACCGGGACCGAATAAAGCCCCGAACCAGAAGGAATAAACGACTTTAACGGGACTCACCGCTCCGAGAGCCTCAGCTGCTCCTCCTCTGCTCTGCTGCTGCCTTCAGGGCTGTCGGAATCCACAGACTCCAGCCGAGGCTTTAACTGCATCCGGTCTGAAGCTGAACGCACGAGCTCACCAATCAGTGCAGAGATTACGAACCATCAATTCAATGTTGACCGACACGGTTCTGGTGAACGTTCAGTTGAACCTCAGGAACGTTTAATCCATCAAAACCTTCTTTTCTGTTTCCGAGGCGCCCCTGAAAGCAGCACCCCATGGCGCTCATGCCCCGCCTCTGAGCATGCGCACTGCGGCTCTGCGAATCAATCAGGCTGATCGGTTTGTTAAAAGTTTGTTGGATGGAGGAGGAGCTTCTGCGGAACCAACAGAACCATCCGAACCGAACCATCCGAACTGAACGTTCCAGGTCCTGGAATAAGAACCGTGAACTGGACTTCAAGCTGTTCTGGAAGAATGGATTCATTCAAAACGAATCGATAATCAAATAATCCTTTATTTATACAGAAAAAAAAAATTCTTGCAAAATCATTTTAGAGGTTTGTTACAGAAAACATCCAGAATAAAGAACCTAATAGATAATCAATAAAATAAAAACTGTTTGGCTGCATATTCATAAATTCATTTAAAAAATCCTAAGAAAATGAACTGAGCTGAAGAACTTCCTCAGACTGTCAATAATATTTAATACTTGCTTTGAAGTCCTGGGAAGTTTTACGGATTAAGCAGATTTACCATCAATCAATCCAGATATTGATCCGCTGATGATTATTTTAGATCTCCATGCTGCAGATTTTTCATTTCATTATTTTTACAGCAATCATTAAAAGATGCAGATAAATAAATCTGAAGTTTATCAGATTACCAACTGCTGCAACAAGTTGAAAACTTCATCAGAACCTTCTGCTGACCCAGTCCAGAACCTGCTGACCTGCCGTGACCTCTGACCTCTGACCTTTCTCTCTGTGTCTCATCAGCTGACACACCTGAACGGTCACATTATTGGTAACCATTGATCAGTTTTTAGATTTAAAGTTTGGTAAAAAGTGTAAGCTGACTTCAGGCTTCAGAAACGCCGATTTAGTCTTATTAAGGCGACATTTTCTACTCAGTGTTTGTTGTTTCCACTTCCATTAGTTTGACTTATAAATTATTTCTGATATTTTTTAGAAGGTTTGAATTTCCAGTTTTTAACCCAGAGACTCTTCACATTTATTCCATGTTAGCATCAATTTAATTTTATTGAAGACATCAAAGGCCGCTCACTGAGCTGAGCTCTGATTGGTTGTTTCATTCTGAATAGAAGAAGAACACAAACACCTGGACGACCAGAACCAGAAGCAGGACTTGCTGAGGTGTGTGTGGTGTGTGTTCAGTGTTCTGTGTGTTCTGTGGTCTCTGGCGCCGTTGGGTCCGTTACGCCTCTCAGGCGTTTCGGCCTCAGACCACCAACCGTTTTCTTCTTCTTCTCCCTTTTCCTTTCTTGGCTTTTTCTGTCTGGTTCCGGAAAACCAGAACCTCCTGCGTTGCACAACGTGGGCGGCGGTGGGGTGATGCCTTCACTGCCTGGAGGCAGATCCCGTCCTTCCTCAGAGCCAGTGGCCGATGCACCTGCAGGCAGCCCAGCTGGGTCCAAACGGACCAGAACAGAACCAAACACATGAGCCCAGCTTCACATGCTTTATTCCACATCATCATCATCATCAGAGGAACAGGGTCACAGAACCGGTCCGGTTCACCACAGTGGGCCAGCCCAGGGCCCTGATTGGTCAGCTCCTTTCCTGCCTGGCCTCTGATTGGCCGATCGTCTCTTCCTGGTCTGGATGCCATCCTTCCTCAGAGCCAGTGGCCGATGCACCTGCAGGCAGAGGGGTCAAAGGTCACACGTTACACCACTCCAAACTTCTCTGGTCAGAGTTAATTATTTCTGTGTGATTTAAAAATACAAAGTTCCCTCAAGAAAGAACCGGAAAAGATTTGCGCCATAGAACTGCCATCTTGGTAGGCAGCGCGGAGCTCTGGACAAGGTGAAAAAGACGGGAACAAAATGGCTGCTGTTGGGTCGACCTGGATGAGACGGAGAATGGGAACATGGCAGACGATGTGGATGCGCCGCCTCTGATCTGCTACTGCAGCTCAGCGCTAGTGAACAGGAAGAGTTTATCCAACATGGCCGCTTACCATCAAAGTTTAAACAGATTTATAAAATATGTACAAACTCTTCATGTGAACAACGAGGTTCTGACTGGCAGACGGAGAACAAGTAGAAACACACAGGCTACATGTCCTCTTAGCTAGCAGATCAAAGCTGCAGTAGCTAAGCTAACGGTCAGCAGTAAAAACTACAGCAAATGTCACTGATATTTATCTTAGTATCACACAGAGAACTCAGAAACTGTAACTGAGTAAAAGCTGTAATGAACTTATATAAGAGGAGAGCGCCAGTTCTAAGCTTGTGGCTTGTTTATTGTTGCCATAACAACTGCCTACCAAGATGGCTGTCAGTACAAAGTACCAGGAAGTGAGGGGTCACCTGGTGCAGCTTGTAGTAGAGGCCACAGGCGTTGCAGACGGCGTCTCCTGCAGCGTTTCTCCTCCACAAAGACGTGGTTCCCGTCCCACAGTTGGAGCACTGAGTTCCTTTCCTGGCCGCCGCCTGGAAGCAGGAAGGGACAGGACGCTGAGGACGCCTGAACACAGCGCCCCCCGCTGGCTGGTGGCTGAACAGCAGGAGGGCTGAATTTGCTCCAGTCTGGATGAAGCAGCAGCTTCTGACTAGGTCGGTTCTGACCCGGTTCTACGGGTTTATTCTGAGAACCTTGTCACAATTCCAGCAAGTGGCTCTGGGTCCGCCCCCAGGTGAATCTGTTTCTACGGTAACCAACAGGTGTGACCTCACCACTCTCCTCTTGGGCCGCAGCAGCGGCGGGTTCTGCTGTTGGACGCTGCAGGTGGAACACAGGTGCGTTCCTCCTGCCTGCCTCCTCCACAGGAGGGCGCTGTGGGTCCTGCAGCTGAAACACTGGCGGTGCTCTGCAGAGAGACAAACTGCTCAAGGTTCCACCAATCACAGGCCAGAACAGCCACAGGTAAACACTCACCTGGCTCACTGCAGGCTGGAGACGAGGAAGGACTGAGCAGGTCCCATCCAGGTGGGGAGGGGCGCAGGAAGGCAGGGGGCGGAGCCAGAGCAGCATGTCCATATAAGGAGTAGAGAGGAGGCGGGCTGTAGGCGGAGCCGAGTGACGAACAGCTGCCGTCGTCCAATATGTGAGGCCGTCTGAGGAGCCCGGATTGATCCGAGGCCGACCAGTGAGCTTCAGCGCTGAGCTGCAACAACCAACCAGACGCAACAACATCGTCACAGACAAAAATATGCAAGGAAGCTCAGGTCAGGGTCAAAAGTGAGCTGTCAACGTCAGGAGCATTTGGGGATCTTGGAGCCTGTTGAAGACTAACAGGTCAGGTCCTGAAACACAGAGGAACCCCAGCAGGGGGCCCGGCGGATCACAGGAAGCAATAGGGACCAAAGATGGAGCCCTGAGGAGCCGCAGCGCCGACAGCAGATCCAGATTGTCCCTGATCGGCTGCTGGATTAACCAGAGGAGAGCGGATTTAATCCCAGCTGCAAGCTGAATCCTGACATGAACTGAATGATCTGGACCTTCCACTGTTTGGGAACCAGTGGAGCTGAACTGGTTCCACTGTGACAGAGAAACAACATTGAAAAGCACAAATAAAAACATTTCACCTGATACCCAGATTATTCTTCCTAAAAACTCTGATCCGCTAACAGAAAGCAGACACTGCAGGTCCTGACCTTCATCCTGAAGCCTGACGACCTCTGACCCCTGGTGGCTGGAGAGCCTGACGACCAATCAGCTGATGGAGTCACATCTGACATCATCTCTGTTCTTCTGAGAGTGAGAGCTCTGTCTGCTCGTAGAGAATCTTTGATGCAACAGAGAGGACTGAGGAACTGCTCCTTGGTCTGCTCCTTCTGCAGGAGCCAGAGCTCCGCCCACCACCAGCTCCGCCCACATCCGGCTCCGCCCACCGCCGGCTCCGCCCACACAGCTCTTGTTCCGCGGTTTTTGGTGATGAAGCTGGACATGAAGCAACATCATAGAACATCCTTTTTTATTTGTTACTGGATCAAAATTCATGAAATTTTATGCTTCATTTTCTAACCTGCCTTAAGAAACTAACTCTTCAACAGTGGAAGGAAAAAAATTCTACATTTTCTGTTTTAAAACATATCGAGCAATATACAAGTTTTAAATTAATTCATGTTTGAAGCAGCTACAGCTACAAATCACAACTGCTGTCTACAATTTTCTGAAATCCAAATTAGTCCGACCAATTCACACACATTTCACTAAGCATTTAGTGAAATGTGTGAGTGAAGACTTTACTGGCCTTCCCAGTAACACCAGGAAGAGGTCTCATTCTGGACTGGAGTTCATGAAGACCAACCACCGGTTTCCATGGAAACAAGTCAGCTACACACTTCACAAAGCAGCTGAAGCAAAACGAACAAACCAAACTCAGTTCAGTAGTTCAGTAATAGAATAGCTCAGTTCAGTAATTCAGTTCAGTAGTAGACTCATTCAGTTCAGTTCAGTAGTTCAGTTCAGTAGTTCAGTTCAGTAGTTCAGTTCAGTAGTTCAGTTCAGTAGTTCAGTTCAGTTCAGTAGTTCAGTTCAGTTCAGTTCAGTAGTTCAGTGGTTCTCTCCCCTCCTCTCATTTCCAACACTTTGAGTCTTTTCAGAGGCAGGAGGCGTGAGGCCGCAGCTCCGTGGGGTCTACCACGCTGTTCTGCAGGGGCAGGTCCACAGAGAAGTCGGTGGGCGGGGCCTGCAGGCGCTGGCGGGGAGGGCGACCCCCCCTCTGAGGGATGGGCAGCTCGGAGTGGTGAGCAGGAAGAGGAGAGGAGAAGAAGAAGGGATGGATGAGAGCCTTCAGGAGGAACAACCAATCAGAGATCAGCTCTACTAACGAGCGGTCCATTAACGAGCCACCTGGACCCACCTGTGTGGCGGAGCAGCGCCGCCTGGACGGGTAGACCAGGAAACGGCAGAGCAGGTTCACGGCCTGAGGACACGTGTCAGGGACGATCTTCTCCAATGGGATCGCTGGATTCTCCTTGAAGGTGATTTTATTGTAATCTGGCAACTCGACCATTTCCTGCAGGAGAGAAGGCAGAGGTTCTGGTTCTGGTTCTGGTCTCAGTAGGTACTGACATCCAGAAGATCATCCTCAACCTGAACACGTCTGAAGGAAGTTCCTCAGGGCTCGGTTCTGGTTCCTGTTCTG
Organism: Alfaro cultratus; assembly: GCA_903066825.1. Classification (NCBI taxonomy): domain Eukaryota; kingdom Metazoa; phylum Chordata; class Actinopteri; order Cyprinodontiformes; family Poeciliidae; genus Alfaro; species Alfaro cultratus. Next base: position 6,060 of record CAEFZX010016384.1, on the reverse strand, counting down.
GTCAGATGAGCAGTTTCGATCATTCCATCTCCAGAACCGCTCATCGTCCACCAGAACCTGAGCCAGAACTCCACCTGAAGCCAAAACTGCTCCAGTGATTCCTTCAACACTCCATCCTCAGGTCCAGAAATGGTTCTGAAGCAGACCAGAAGTGAGCCCATCAGAAACAGAACCTTCCTGTTTCTGGGTTTAGGTAGAGACGGGCCTGATGCCTGCCTGGTTCTGACCCTGGTTCTGGTTCTAGACACTGTGTGTTCTACTGAGCGGTAAGGTATGGTTCTTACGGGCCAGCTCTCACGGGTCGGAGTCCCCAGAACTCGCAGGACGCAGCAGAGCTGTTCGATGTCGTTTTCCCCAGGAAACAGAGGAGAGGAGTTGAGCAGCTCTCCGAAGATGCAGCCGACCGCCCTGAAACCAGAGAGCCTGAAACCGGACCTCCAGAACCGCCGCAAGGTCCCAAAGAATCACCGCAGGGTCCCAAAGAACCGCCACAGGGTCCCAAAGAACCACCGCACGGTCCCACGGAACTGCGGCAGGGTCCCACGGAACCGCCTTGGGGTCCCACAGAACCGCCTTAGGGTCCCACGGAACCACCGCAGGGTCCCACGGAACCAACTTACGGTCCCACGGAACCAACTTACGGTCCCACGGAACCAACTTACGGTCCCACGGAACCGCCGCACGGTCCCACGGAACTGCGGCAGGGTCCCACGGAACCGCAGCAGGGTCCCACAGAACCGCCTTAGGGTCCCACAGAACCAACTTACGGTCCCACAGAACCGTTGCAGGGTCCCACGGAACCGCCTTAGGGTCCCACGGAACCGCCTTAGGGTCCCACGGAACCGCCTTACGGTCCCACAGAACCGCCGCAGAGCCTCTTACCACAGGTCAACTCCCTCGTCGTATTTCCGGGCTCCATACAGCAGCTCTGGGGCTCGGTACCACCTGGAGAGAGGAAACCGCCGCACCAGCTGCTGGTTCACAAGAAGTGAACCAGCAGCTGGTGTTATTAACCAGCCCTCCGGGGGCGGAGCCTCTGCTGATTACCTGGTGGCCACCTGGTGGCTGTAGAGCCGCTCCCCCTGGTCACTGAACAGCCGGGCCAGGCCGAAGTCTGCCACCTTCAGATGACCCGAGGAACTGATCAGGAGGTTGGCGGGCTTCAGGTCCTGGACAGGAAACACAAGCAGATGGATTCCTTAAACTGGGAACAATGGGAACTGTGATATTTGGTTCATTTCTCATTTTTCTGATAAATGTTTTCAATTTAGAAAATAAATGAGACGTAAAGTGATGACCCGTCGGCGCTGACCCGGTGCATGATGGAGTTCTGGTGCAGGAAGGCCACGCCCTTTAGCAGCATCATCATGTAGCCCTTCACCTGAGACGGGGTCAGAGGTCGCTGGGAGTTCCTGATGACCTCAGAGAGGTCAGAGAGCATGAAGTCAAAGACCAGGACAAATCCGGTTCCATGAGGGAAGAAATCCTTCAGCTTCACCACCTGAGGAGAACCACAACATCAGAACCACCAGAACCAGAACCAGAACTATCAAAACCACCAGAACCAGAACTATCAAAACCACCAGAACCACAACATCAGAACCACCAGAACCATCAGAACCATCAGAACCAGAACTATCAGAACCATCAGAACCAGAACTATCAAAACCACCAGAACCACAATATCAGAACCATCAGAACCACCAGAACCACCAGAACCATCAGAACCACAACATCAGAACCATCAGAACCATCAGAACCACCAGAGCCATCAGAACCATCAGAACCAGAACTATCAAAACCACCAGAACCACAACATCAGAACCATCAGAACCACCAGAACCAGAAGCATCAGAACCATCAGAACCAGAACTATCAAAACCACCAGAACCACAACCATCAGAACCACCAGAACCAGAACCAGAACTATCAAAACCACCAGAACCAGAACTATCAAAACCACCAGAACCACAACATCAGAACCATCAGAACCACCAGAACCATCAGAACCATCAGAACCATCAGAACCACAACATCAGAACCATCAGAACCATCAGAACCACCAGAACCATCAGAACCAGAACTATCAAAACCACCAGAACCACAACATCAGAACCATCAGAACCACCAGAACCAGAACCATCAGAACCATCAGAACCAGAACTATCAAAACCACCAGAACCACAACCATCAGAACCACCAGAACCAGAACCATCAGAACCATAAGAACCACCAGAACCATCAGAACCACCAGAACCAGAACCATCAGAACCAGAACTATCAAAACCACCAGAACCACAACATCAGAACCACCAGAACCATCAGAACCACCAGAACCACAACCATCAGAACGACCAGAACCAGAACCATCAGAACCATAAGAACCACCAGAACCATCAGAACCACCAGAACCAGAACCATCAGAACCATCAGAACCAGAACTATCAAAACCACCAGAACCACAACCATCAGAACCACCAGAACCAGAACCATCAGAACCATAAGAACCACCAGAACCATCAGAACCACCAGAACCAGAACCATCAGAACCAGAACTATCAAAACCACCAGAACCACAACATCAGAACCACCAGAACCATCAGAACCACCAGAACCACAACCATCAGAACGACCAGAACCAGAACCATCAGAACCATAAGAACCACCAGAACCATCAGAACCACCAGAACCAGAACCATCAGAACCATCAGAACCAGAACTATCAAAACCACCAGAACCACAACATCAGAACCATCAGAACCATCAGAACCATAACCATCAGAACCACCAGAACCAGAACCATCAGAACCAGAACCATCAGAACCACCAGAACCAGAACCATCAGAACCAGAACCATCAGAAACAGAACCATCAGAACCATCAGAACCAGAACCATCAGAACCACCAGAACCAGAACCACCACTCACATGCTGGTTATCCTCGATCTCCTGCAGGGCCTTGATCTCCCTCACTGCCTGGTTCGGGATTCCGTCCTCCAGCTTCCTCAGAGCCACCTTCTTCAGGGCCACCGTCTCTCCTGTCTGACACACAGCAGAGACCTGATGGGCCGAACCGGAACCGGACCAGAACCAGACTCAAATCAGCCCCAGATACCTCGATGTGTTTGGCCTGGAAGACGATGCCATGAGCTCCTTCTCCGATCCGACCCAGTATGCTGTACTGCTCCATGTCTGCCGGACCGGACCGGACCGGAGCGGAGCGGAGCTTCGCTCTGTAGTGAAGAACAACCAATCAGAATCAACCTGGAGTCTTCCAGGTGAGCAGTGATGAAAGAAGAACCTCATGCAGAAATGAATCACTTTAAGGAGCTCAGAGGTTCTTCTCGTTTCAGCTCGAACCGAATCAGTCGTTCTTTTCACGACGTCTCTAATAAAACCCGTTACTATCATTCGGCTGCGGAGAACAAACGGAAAGAAACGCGCATCTGAACGGAAACCCGCTTTGAAGATGATGTGTCGTCATGGTAACGGTGCGGCTAAGCTAGCTGTGCCTCAGAAACTGGACAGGAAGAGCAAAGACTCCCAAACTGATCACTAAACCAGACACGCAGAGGACGTCACCATGGTAACCGAGCGGTAAGCTAGCTCTGAGCAGCTAACCTTCTGACGTCACACGGACCTTCCGCTATTGGTCAGAAAACCCAGAAACTCAGTCACGTGACGACGGCAAACGATCCATCAGCAACAATAGTTTAACTTTTATAGAGAAAATTGTAGATAGTAAGAGTTAGTAAAGAAATTATAAATATATAAAAATGATATTCTACACAGAGGAGGAGCAGGAGGCTTTTATGAATATAAATGTTTGCAACCAGCCTCAAAAAGGCACCAAAAGGTTTTCAGAACAAGCGATTTACTGACATCTAGTGATGAGAAAAGATATGACACCTTACATTTCATTGTAATAGATTCACAAACAGGAGTAAAATTATTACCCATGTTACTGTGGAGATTTTAACTGCTAGGTAAATTACAGTGTATTTACAGGGAAACCACAAATTATAGTAACAGCCGTCGAATATAAAGGAAGGATTTCTTATTTTTAGATTGAGTTTCAATCATGAAATGCTTGAGAATTTAGCTGTAACAGACAGAGCTACAGGAATTTCATTAGAATCTCTTAAAAATACTGTATTATCGTCAGCAAGTTGTGAAATCAAATATTTTAATTCCCTCAAATGAGCTCTGTCTGATTAAATAGTGTAGAACAAGCAGAAAAATGTAAGTTATGGCTGGACAGCCTGGCCAACCCCTTCATGGATGTAAAACCGGCTAGATGTGCCGTATAGAAGTTTATAGAACTGTTATTGTCTCTATAAAGTGTCTTAAAAGCTTTAATGAAAAACTTACCAAAGTTAAAAAAGGACAATGTGTCAAAAATAAAGTTGTGACTAACTGTATCAAAAACCTTTTGATAATTTCAGAACAGAATGATTGGATCACCAATAAGAAGATCTTTATAATCGAATCAGAAATGTTGCATTCAGGCATGAAGCTGTTTGGAGATTCATGTATAATATCATTTAAACTATTTTTCAGTCTTTTAACTAAAATGGAGGCCAAAATGTTATTGTCATTATTTAACAGAGAGATGCCGTTATTATTTATTATTAAATGGTCTTTATTTGTTTAGGGAACAGAGTGATAGAGGTTCTTCATTGTTAATGGATTCATTAGGTTTTAGATGTTGAATCAACGTCTCAAACATAACTGACACTATATCAATATTGATTCAACCATCATCTGAATGTGGATCTTCATGCACATTTGGATTGATTTTATATTGAATGAAAGCTAAGGAGTTATGTACATGTTTTGCTCTGACTGGTCTACATCATAACCCTAAAAGTTTCTTCACTGGTGTTAAACACGGTTTTATTTGCAGATGGTGGGTATCATGTCGTTCAAAGTTATCGTACATTAACACATTTCCAAAAATGTGTGTGCAAAAAGTTAAAAATGACAAATGGCATTAATTTAACATTTTAGTTAAGAAAACAGGAATAGATCTGTAAACATATTTGACAGTCAGAACATCAGTCTGTTGTCATGAAGAACAGCATCCATGAGGTTCAGCTTGTTCTGGATGAACCAGGTCTGACTCTGGTTGGCGTCTCTTTGGTTCCTGGATGTTTTCCTCCCGTTGTGGCGCCTAATGAAGCCACTTCCTGACCATTTCCCTGCAGTCCGTCAGCTCTGGGTCAAACTGCTGAGCAGCAGCTGAAACCAGATCAGAGTGAGGAAGGCGCATCTGGGAAAACTTGAGATGATCGATCACAAGATTCTTAAATAAAACTAATAAACCCCTTCACCTCCAAATTGATCACCCTCTTGAAATTATTTCCACTATTTCTTTGTTCTGCAAAGATATATCAGTCTTGCACAGCAGAAACAAACTTAAAGCTGTTGGAAGAGGAAAACTGATGAGTAGAAATATAAGGGATCAGATCAGAGAGCCAATAGGAATCCAAGAAGAAGAGAATTTCTGAAGAATTTTAGTTTTTCAGGAGGCAAATCAAAACTCAAAGAATACTGTCTGCCCCAACAAGCTGCACTCTGAATACATTAAAAATATTAAATGTCTTTATTTTCAAATCAGTCGATGACAAAAGAAAACAGCCACTAACAGTCAACATATACAGGATTGGCTACAAATACTTTGAATAACTGAAAATATTAGTTAAATAGGATTTAATTGACTCTCCTGTTACTAAACATGAGTTTGACAAAAACTGTGACAATATTTCATTTACTAATTTATTTAAGCAGGTCTTTCTGAGCGACAAGCTGTCACAGTTTCACCAGCAGATGTCACTAGAGAGAAATGAACGAACCACCGAGTAACGAACCTTTGGGTGAAGCTTCTTTGCTTCGTTTGGCCATCACTACCATCAAGTAACTGGTTCAATCTTCCATTAACCTCAAACATTTACAAATAAATTAATTTAAAAATGTCTGTATGCTGATAAAGATCCCACACCAGTAGTAATAGTCCAGTTTAACCAGTTACCAACCCAATAATCAACAGACTGAGTCAGCA
>CAEFZX010016383.1:0-18285 GCA_903066825.1 Alfaro cultratus | reverse complement strand
TTTGATGCCTTCAGTGTGAATCTACAATGTCAATAGTCATGAAAATAAAGGAAACTCATTGAATGAGAAGGTGTGTCCAAACTTTTGGTCTGTACTGTATATTTTTTCCATTTTACAACCATGAACTTGAAAATATTTTTGAGGGTTTTACCACAGACGAGCACAACACTGAGAGAAACTGTGAAGTAAAAGAATAAGAAAAAATCTTTCATAAAACATGTCACAATACATTTGTATTCATCCTCCCCGGAGTCTCTTTGTAGATCCACTTTTTGTCGCGCATTTACAAGTCTTCTGGGAAATGTTTCTACCAACTTTGCAGATCTGAAGATTTCTCTAATTCATCTATGCATCATAGATCAAGGTCTGTCAGAGATGGAGAGTTTGTGAACCCCAATTTCAAAAAGTTGTCGCACATTATAGACTGCATATAGGTCTGGACTTTGACTGGACCACTCTGACAGGTCAATATGCTCTGATCTACATCTTATTAATACTTTTCCACGGCACTGAGCTTTTACTTAATTTGTTTTGCATTTTCATGCCCTTTATTAGGTTTTATGTTTGCTGGTCGTGTTTAGGTGTCTACCAATAACTATGGATACGTTCAAAAATATTAACAATTCTTGCTTTAAAAGCATTTTTTTGTGACTATAACATTTAAAAATAAAACTCCTAAAATGCAGGTGTTGCTCCACTTGTATTGAATTTTAAATGCCTGAAACAGCGTCTTTCTTGTAAGTGCAGAAGCTGTCTTACTCTCTGTCATCTTTGACCAATGAGCTACTCAATCAGGACAGACTTCCCCCTGGCAGGAAGAAAGCCTTAAAGAAAAATGTGCTGAAGCGGCATATTTCAAAACCACGACTAACCAAACTCAACAAGGCAATACTGCCTTAAACAAAAAGAGGAAGAAAGGGATTGTCTTCTTTTAAACAAACCGATGTTAAAAATCCTTGTCATTAGAGATTTGATTCACCTCACAACTTGCTGCAAGCGGGTAAATAATTCACATCAAGTTCACCAACGGGTAACATCAGTGGTGCACTCTATCCTTCATAGTTGTTTCTTACTCCATCAGTCATTGCCTCTGTGCTTCGGTGTCAGTCTTTTTTCCTTCATCTTACATGAATGCATGGTGCTCTGCAGCATGCAAACTTCAGGTCTAATTTGAATGTCTAATGCAGTCAGAAGAAGAAAAGCAGCCAATTAGGGAGCCAGGTGGGGGAGCTCTGGGTTGAAAGGTCACTCTGTGATACGCCGTCCTGCTCGTTCTCTTCTGACTATTAGCCAAGCTGCTCGCACTTATAACTCTTCTGTGAATCGTTTTTTTGGTTTTTTTGGTTTTTTTTTAATCAAATAACTTTTTTTTAAGATAAAGTGCATCAGAGGCTTGACTGGCAAGCTGTGATCCATCTATATGTTCTATTAAATACATCAATGTGGATGTTTTTCCTAGTTGAGACATTTCAGTTGATGGCTTTAAGGTGTCTCACTTGCACTCTTTTATCTGACCATTCAACTCATTTGTTGTTGCTCTAATTTCACAGACTAGTTTGTTTTATAGACATGACCTTCACTGTGCTGCTACATTTTAGTTTGGAGATAGAACTCCTTAGAGACCAGGACATGTAGAGGGGAAAAAATCTATGAAAAATATGGAACTAAAGAAATATTCAAGTTGAATATCTTCCCCCTTTTTAATTATAATGCAGACAAATATTTCGAGTGTGTAAAGACATAAAGCTGTTGGTGGGCTTTTCTTGAGGAATAGCTGAAAGAAGAAACAAAGCAGATTTTATGTAACATGAATTCCTCTCACATATATAAATATATGTATTCATTAACTCTCTCAAATGTATTTCTTGTGTGTTGCTGTGAAGGTGGTACAATTTACATGTGCAACTGCAAAAAGAATGGAGTTACCTGATTTCTGTTGTGATGTCAGAGTCCTGTTTTGATCCTTTTCAGTCGGTTCACATTGTGTAGATTAGCTAACATCTCCAGGTCCATGCTGTGGCTTATTCAGATTAATAAATGTGAGGGCAGTGCATATGACCTTCCTTCCCTCAATCTGAGGTAACCTGGCTTACTTAGAAATAAATTTATGAGTGATAGATGTGCAGAAATGCCTTTTTTTTAAAACCACATTTATTGTACCTCAGTGAAATGCAAGGCAGAGACACATTGTGTGACAGGGATATTAGGATTCTATTATAGCTTAATTTTTTGACTAAAATAAATTACATTCCAGCATTTAAGTAAACACAGTAAATAGGTGACTGAGAATAATAGGTGGAAACATGAAAATATGATAGGACGCAGTTAGAAACCTAACTTTAAAAATTGGATATAATAATCTGTCTTTTAGTAGGTGCTTTGGACTGAATTCTTAATATATATACAAATTGAGCTTTATTTATGTGCTGGTTTAATCTCATTTGCATGGAGCCATTACCAGCCATCACACAAATGGACTCTGAGTGCAGATCAACATAAGAGGAATGATTAATCGTCTGTAAGCACTTCAGGTTAAACTTCTATCCAACTGAAAACTGCAGTGAGGACTTTTCACCGACTCTTCAGTCACATATGCCTTAACCTGCCATGATTACATGGTGACTGCCCAGAAATGTTAAGTTATAAATATATCTGCTGTGTGGCATTCTGATAATTCCTTAAGTAGCTAGACTTGGCATGCTGTAGACTGCCATGACTGCTTCCCACAAACAGCTTTGAGGAAAAGCTTTGCATGTGGAGCAATTCTAAAATTCAAAGTGAGATGAGATGCATTCCACTGAACATGAGGAAAACATCATCTTCACAAAGGTATGGGGGGAAAAAAGATTCATTTCCTTTCATTCTTGATCACAGGTGCCCCAAATAAACTCAACACCTCAGGCATGCTATGCTCGCTTGTGTCAAGTGTTTGTTATGCTGCACCGTGAAAAGCCTTGCTAAAATTTTGCTAAAACTGTCTTTGCTTGTTTTTTGCAAATAAAAAGAGGAAAAATTGCTTCAGTGTAGAAAAGTTTGTAATTTTAAAATAGTCTTGTCAAATATAAGAATTAGAAATATTTGGACTTTTGGCACATCTTAAAACCCTTTCACATCAAAAACAGTTGTTTTACTTTAACTACATTTTTATATATTACATTCAGACATAAATTTGTCCAGTGTTTATTTCTGTTCATTCTAATGATTACAGTTTCATGATTGTGCAATGAAAACCCCAAAATTTGGTCTCTCAAAAATTGTAATATTACATAGTTGAAGAGAGGCCCATTTAAGTGGATGGAGAAGTGTTGCATCCCAATTGCATCCCAATTAGGGAGAAAATGGCATGACTAGAGTCCCTTGTCCAAGCCCACTATTCAGATATAAGTTAATATTGAGTCGTTTTAATTTATGTTCCAAAGGAAATTAAAAAAATTTAATTATTTATCTTGTTTTCAATTTTTACATCACAGAAAGCCAGTTTTATAACAAGGTGGTTAACTTTCCATGTCCTCCGTTGGTCCAACTAAGTTAAAAAAAGGTCATACCAATATATTTCTAGATTCACATGTGATGATTATATTTAAAAATAGGTTATTTATTTATTTATTTTTTGACAACATGATGCTTTACTGACTGTCCCATTTATATTCCATCCAGTAAATTTCAACAAAAACAGTCCCTGCTAAGTCAACTATTGTCTAATGATTATGTGGGTGACATTCTCCTACATCAAAGTGTAACTTTTCTATAAAAAAAAAATGTTTTCTTCCCTACTTGGCTTCCCTTGTGAGCATGCAATTTGCCCAATTGTGTTTGCTTCCCTGCTTTGCCAAGCACCACTTTTTCCAATTAATCAAGTGCAGTGTGCTAATTAAATTTAATTATGGCAGATGGGTTTGAAAAAACGTGTTATTTACAAAGGTTGACAATGTGTTTTATTAATTTCATTAACTAAATACAGTCTTGTGCGCATCAACTGCAGCACGTCTGCATCTAGGTCATCCTGCATGAGCATTATCCCGCCTTTCTTGCATGGTTGCCTGCGTTTATTCCCCAACCTGATGTGTCTCTCTGGTTTTTCTGCGCTGCTGCTCAGCACTCCTCCACCTCAGGTTGGGGAGGTTAAAGTTGAACTCACGTTCTTACTGGCTCCTTCGTTTTCCATCGTGTAATCTCCCGCCGTCTGTGGCCCGATTTCTTGCGAGCGGCAGATGTGGAGCTCATCTCAGCCTGTCCCGCTACGCTTTCTGAGTCCATCTGTCTCTAAACGTGTCTGTTCGGTGATCTGCTGTACTGCTGCAGCGGCGCCTTAAGACGGAGCTGTGGCTTTAGTGATTTTCAGCCAATCACAAGATAAAACAACATCAAGGCCTCGAAGGCGACTAGAAGTATGACCATTCAGGGGAAACAACTGTGATCGGTGATGTAGGATCTTGATAAAGAGCTTTACAAGACTTGCATAAAAACACTTTGTTAAGGTTGAGATGTGTGTAATGGTAGGCACTACAGGTTTTTGGTTGGGAAAAGCTGCTTTAGATTGATGAGCATAATTTATTTCGTACATATAAAGTCCCAAAGTATGGAAAAAAAGCAGAATGCTTTTTATAGGTCGGCTGTCAGCACAATTTACTGACTGTGTATTGCAAAATGCACTATTTGTATTTGTAATATATAAGTAGGCCATTGAACAAAGAGTAAAAGCCAGTCGAGTAAAAGAAATGGCTTTCATTGGCCTGTGCTGCTAGACAATGTGTTCAAGAGGTTCTAAGAAATACGATAATAAAAACAGATGTTTTCTAAAAATATGTGTGCACAGCACAGTGCCTACAGGTGCATCTTAACAAATCAGATCATCGAACATTCAGTTTTATCCAGTAAGCCACTTAGAAAAGTGAATATTTGATTGCATTAGTTATTACTGCACAAGAGTGATATTTTGTTTAGATTTTAAATTGTTTTAATATCAATAAGTATAAGTAAATATAATTAATTAAAACCAAAGACAGTTGTGCTTACTTTGGACTTGATTAAACAAAGTGGACAGCAGAAAACACGGCTCCCCAAATCATAATTGGCTGTGGAAAAGTCACAATGTACCTGAAACTTTCCACTCTTCTTCCAGACTTTGGGACCTTGAGTTCCAGCTAAAATGTAAATTTTACTTCTTCTCATTAGAAACTGAATGCCGTGTTTGTTGACCTTGACAACTTTTGTCAAACTCTGACAGTTTCAGACTTGTTTATTTTTTCTTCTCTTAAAACTTTCACTGACGATAAGATGTTAAATTGCTCCAAACGATGTCTCACTCAATAACAGATGCGACAATACAGAGATAATGCTATGTACTTAAACTGTCAGTGGTCATAACATTGTATCTGACAAATGTATCCACAGTCTTAATAAAAGTAAAGTTCACCCTAGCTGAACTCCAGGTTTTTGTGGCTTTTTTCATACATATCCCAAGTTTTTATGTGGTGTACTTAGCTTTTCATAAACTTTTGCATCATGATTCAGTCTTTGTTTAATAAATAATAACTGGTGTTTGCGGTTGATGCAAGTGGCTAAGAGTAGAACTGTTTTTGTTGTAGTAGACTACATTCACTTTACAAAGTGGCATTAAAAATATCCACGCGAAAGCCACTTGAGCACTTAAATCCTTCCCCCTATTATTTTTGTTTTTCCACCTTGCTCTCTTAGTGACTTTTTGTTCATCTCTTCCGTCTAGTAAATCATTATCTACCTCATCTGTCCCCCTGCACAAGCCAGGGTGAGCGGGAGACTGCGGCGCCCTTTCAGAGAGGATAACCAAATCCCCACCAGAGATGCTTGAGTAAATGACCGTGGGAAGCGTGTGAGCTTTAGAACACAGTGATACTCTGTCCACGTGGAGAAAGGGGAGAAAAAAGCCTTGGCTGACTAAATCCTTTAGTCCCTTGCCTGGTGTTTACCCCAGCACCATATCGCTCCAGATCTAAAATCCTGACTATCCTCAAAACCCCATTACAGCCGCTAATCTCCAACAGTGAGCTCTCTGCAGTCTTCACTCTGGGAGGTATAATGTTTAGACTGAATAATTTCACTTCTACTGAAAATGAGTCAATACCTGTTTTTTTATTCAATAAAGCATTTTAGTGTATGCCTATTTTGTTCAGATTTTGCTTCATGAATGGCTATACATGGCATGGGTATGTCTCTAGCATCTTTGTACAGATACAGATCAAAATATTTACCTAATGTTATTTGCAAAATAATAATAAATAGAGAGCAATTGAAATATGAATATGACATTTCAAGACTTAACACAGAGTCTCTATTTCAGCTTTGAGTTGGTAATTCTGACATGAATTTGCTTGAATCTAAACCATTCCATTGTTTTCTCTCCTGTGTGTTTAGGCCCCTTTGCTGTCTCTAGGATTGTCCTCTATTTGATTAAATTCATTTCCCCATCAACCAGCTTCTGTGTCGCTACTGAAGAAATGCATCCACAAAGCATGGTGCTGCCATCACCGAAAACTGTCTGGCGCGGTCTTTGGTCTTTCATTCTGCTTTTTCTTTGTTTGCAAATGTTATTTAACAAATCTCTTCGGCCTGCAGAGAACAGCTGTGTTTATATTCAGGTCAAATTGTACACAAACTGACTATTTAAATACAAGGTGACTTCTGAAGGCAATTGTTTGTATAGATAATATCTACTTTCACTACACATATCACTACTTTATTTGTCTTATAAGGGAACATCTCCTAACTCTCCATCCAAAACATGGAGTTTTGTCGTTTAGTTTGTGGCTGTAATGTGACAGAGTGAAAAGTTTTGAGCACTTTTGCAAGGATATACTATTTCTAGCAAAAATATAAGATATTTCACAGAAAGCCATATCTCTATATTCAATTTATTATACACAATGTTTGTTCAGAATGGAATTGCTGGCTTTCTTTCAGTAGTATTGAAAGGTCTTCCCTTTGCTTTGTAAAGTGCATTATGGTTTTACATTATGTGAAATTGAAATAATATACTGTTGAAAAGGTTAGAGTTATATAAACTCTTGTTTGCTGAAATGAACAGGATAAATGGAGGTGAATTATAGTTGGATTTATTACAGGAGTGGGCCTGGTCTAATATCTTCCCAGATATGTTTAAATGAAATAACACTAAGTCGGTATGCAAAATAGAGACATGTCATGTAGACGTGCTGTGAGTGTAAACAAGTCAGCAGATAAAAAGACGCAACACTGTAGTGTTGCCAGAGCTGGAAAAAAAAAAAAAATTATAGTGGGAAAACAGTCATTTCTGGGATGTGTGCTTGTCTCCACACAACAGAAAACAAGGCTTTCAGATGTAGAGAGCCAAATGGGAATAATCAAAGTGAACCAGAAATGGAGGGATGATTATTGTATTTTTATCACCTTCAGGATATAAACTTAAGGATAAATTGGGGAAATGGAGTTCAGGCAGCAAAGTCAGATGTAATTTTCACAAATCTGATATGTTCTAAGCTGAGTGTATTTTCCAGACAAGAGAAGAAATCAAGATAAGTGGCCAACAAAGAACGTACTTAGAAAAAAACAGTTTCTACTGCAGTACTTTATGGTCTGGGGGCCTAAAGATATAAATGTACTTCTGACATAGATATCTTTATCAGTCTGACTATGAGCTGGATTTAGGGAGTTCTCTGTGTTCTTAAACCCTGGGGGAAATTGCGTTTAAGTGTACACAGCTGAAAATGTCCTAAGTTTTCTGAGCATTCACTTTCCATTTATCATGAAAATATCAAGGCAGTTTCCATAGAATTCAGCTTTATCGATTTTTGTTCCAAAAAGATGAAATGTCAAAGATTTTGTCTGCATTTCTGCTATCTCTGCCCCAGTGTTCTTTCAATCAAAGCAATAATAAAAGATGTAATTTGATGATGCTATGAAGTAGAGTGGGAGTTATGATTCTGTCCTCCGCAGCTGGTAGAAATCTGTGTAATGTTAGCATTCATGTTTATGTATGAGGCTCGTGGTTTTTTTTTTGGTTTTTTTATTTGTCTCAGTGACAAGTCCTTTCTACCAGAATACATCTATTATTAGCTATAGCTAATATACCAGTAAGCTCTAATTTACCATTAAATCAATCTTTTTTTTTTACCCAGAGAGAATTTAACAGAGCCCAATGTAACAATCTAATAATATTTCCATCACAGCTTTAAAAGCAGTTTTGAACTCCATAAATACTTTATCTGAAAAGAATTGTTTTAGTATTAATAAATATGCAGGAAATAGAGCATATACCTCATTAATGTCAAGAAATTCAGAGTAAGATGCAAATATATATATATATATATATATTCTCTATGATTAAAAAAAAATAAATTGAGTTGAGTGCTTTGGACTTTCAGGCATTACTGGAAAGATATGCAGATAATGGTTCATTTATGTTTATCCAAATATTTCTGGTTAGTTATTCAGGATACATACTTTTTTTTTTTTTTTTCAAATCCAATTTTTGGTAGTCTTAACATTAGCAATTGATCACTATTGGACAAAAATTCAGACCTAGTATGTTAATCAAAGCTCAACCAGTTTGTTTGATTTAATCCAGTCCTGGATAGGTCCATATTTGGGTTGTTCTTAGTCCAGCGTTTAATAAAAAAATTGGAGTTTGTAACCCAGCAATGTACTACTATAAAATATACTAATGTAGTCCCTGTCCATCCTAGGCACCTTGAAATACATACTGTTCTCATAAATGCAAAGAAAACAAATGACATATAATATGTCAGAAAAATAGCTGTATTATATAAATAGATGTCGTCTTACTTTCCTGCCTGTTAACAATTAATCAATCATACCTCTGATGTGACATTCCTTTTTGTACGTGTGGCATTATTTCAAAACAAAGTAATAAGTGAGAATACATTTAAAAAGTCTCTTGAGAGATGAAGGAAACTCTAATACTGGGTGATAATTATCTGATCATAACTTAAGCACCTCACACTACGCGTACAACTCACATTAATTCTATTCATGTGAAACATATATGTGGCGCTATTAGCACTGGGGTGTAATTTCCATTAGACCAAACATTCAGGTCACATTTGATCCTTCTGGTCACATTATGCTTTGTATCTCCCAACTCAGCAGAGCAAAGCCCTCCATATTTTTACAAGACCTTGCAGTTATGGAGGATCAACAGCACTTGGTTCAAGTGATGGAAAAAAAAAATATATAAAAAATCTGCCTAAGATCTGCTGGACCCCATATCAGACATGATTTCATTGCTTTTCTGGGTGACTATAAAACAATGTAATCTTGGAACATTTGGGCTTTTTCTGTATCAGAAATAACTAGATAAAATGATTTCAAATTGTTATAGTCCCATGTGAATTACATTAGACATGTACAGTATGTAGGAGCCTAAAACCTAAACAGATTTTTTAAATGACTGGTGAATGGTCAAACTAAATGCAAAATTCCCCTACTAGGTGATTACACATGTAGCATGGCTAGTTGGCACTATGCCTGTGTTGGATCCTCTCAGGCCCCATTTCAAAGGTTCCTCAGGGAGTTTTTAATGAAGCAACAGCTGTGCCAGTGCTATTTCTCATTTAAAACACTTAGAGGCTCGCTTCTTTTCATGGGCCAAAATAAAAACACCAGGTCACCCCTCCAGCACTTCCCTCTTTCGCTACAGATCCCTAACATGATTGCCAACTTCAAAATTTAATAGAGCTTCTGGGGAATTGCTTTGTGAGTTTGATCGAAGCCCCCGGTAGAAAGCAAAACCACCAGTTTCCTCAGAGTGAATCCTCCCCTTTGGCCACCCCTTTTCCCCATGACAGGCAGCGAAGGAACACAAAACGAAGCACACACATAATCATACTAACACCCAAGACGACACTGTAATATAATTACGTACAAACCAATTATTCAAGCAATCAGTCTCAGTTTGATGATGTGTCAACACTCCTTGTCAGTTCTACTTTCCAAATTGTTCTTGAGTTGCATCGCTAATTTTGTATTCATACTAAGCATCAATAAAAGCTTGCACTCTCTCCTCAGTTCTAATCACAGCGTACCAATCAACAGTGAAGAAACTGCAGAGGAGAGGTCAGAAGTCGAGATGTGAAATTTCACAAAAGTGAGATTTTAAATGAGCCTCTCTTCTAGTTATTCTCCCACAGCGAATGTCCAAAATGGGATACTTCAGCGCACATTGCCTTGTCATGATGGGTGAGGAGGCTAAACAATTTAAAAAGAAAGTTCCATAAAGAAAGAAAAAAATTCAAGGCCGAAAATAGCTGTAGATGAGCCCAAGGAGGAAGTAAGCAGGTGATACGCACTAAAGTGGCTGTCTAACAGTCAAACAATTTTCAAAACAGAGTTGGGAAGGAAGTAGGAGAAAGGAAAGTACAAGAAAAGTGCAGGCTGAGCACACACCAATTAGCCAACTAATTATTTATAACACACAGTTTGACTTTTTTGTTTTCCTCCTTTTGTTTTATTGTAACCCCTCCTCAACAATAACACCCTTCAATAATTAATATTAATTTGTGATGGTAATATGTATTTTATGCTCAAAAAAGTTAAATTTTTTTCTTGTGGGTTATTAAGTGCTTCAGACTGATCATGTTTACCTGCATGAATAAAGAAAAAAAAAATATATATATATATACATATACATATATATATTATTTTTTTATTGCTGTTTCTTGGTGCTAAAAACAGAACAGGCTTGAACCTTGGAATTAATTTAAATAGGTTGCATGACAGGTTTCATTTTCAGAGAAATCCCTGTTGTTGTTACAAGAAAGTTAGAGCAAACATTCCCAGATCTCTACGAGCCATGATAGTTCATGATCTATGCGTCATTTCCTAATGAATGACGTGGCTTTGGATCAATTTGCCAATTCACGCCTCCTTTAAGAGGTGTGTCCCATTATTCTACCTGATTACATGAAGATTAAAGGTTGCCACTGAGACAAGTCACTGACTTCATTTTAGTCTTTAGAGCACAAGATTGAGACAAGTTTTATATCTTTGTTTATTTGATGTAAATCTTACTGGAGTTTAAGACTCAGACTTCGGCTTCTTCCGATAAAACTGCTTTAAGAACTGTCATCCTTGATGTTTCCCTTCTTTTTCCTTGTTCCTCTTTGTTCTAAATGAATTCTGCTAATGATTATGCATCAAATTACAGTTTTTTCTATTGACTATGTCAGTTTATGTTGACATGCTGTCTTTGAGAAAAGTCCTCACCCTTAAAATATGATGCTTTTGAGAATCAAAGTACCCTCCATCTTCAGACTTTATGTTAATTCGCCAGGCCTTTGAAATAAAGTCCCTGGAGTGTGATACTTAAAATAAAAATGAGCCGATGATCAGATGGATGTAAGGATGGAGTGACAAACAAATAAAAAAGTTGCCGTGACAGAGTAAGTTTTCTAACTTTATCAAATAAAACACAAAGCATGTTGACAAGTTCAACCTAAACTAGGCCTGCTGGTTCCAACTTGTAGAAAGCAATGTTAGCCTTTTGACAGAACAGTCACCACTTTAATTCTGAAACTGTCGGCTCTGGCTGCTTGGAGACACAGCCGCTTCATTTATTTGTGTCTCGTCAAGGAAAGAAAAAAAACACACACACACACACCAGCGCTGCTGTTCTTTTTGAACTGACAGGAGCAGACGATAACTTATTTGTGAGCGTCACTTCAGGGTGGTTATGAGACGGCATCAAAGCGCCTCCCAGAACCTTTGCTATTACAGCAGGTGCTCATTTGGGAGATGAGTAAAATTAGCTGAAAAACTTCACTCAGTCCTTGAAGTAACCCAACCCCTTTCCGGCCTTCTTTTTTGCCCTTATTTCTTTCATTTCTGTTTCCCTTATTAGAATTGTTACTTGAGGCTAATAACACTGGTTTAGATTCATCAAGATGAGCAAAAAAGGATCAGTGACTGGTTGACTGGTTAACATTAAAAGCTACTTCTCTGTGTCCAATTAGAGGATGGATGAAATAGCAAAACAATTCTACATAGGTAAACTTTATAGAGTTGAATGCAAATATTAACATTAACATATCAGTCTGATATTAACGTAGACTAAATATTTTCCAGGTCTATTTGCTTTATGCTAGAATAATGTGAGAAAACTAACATAAATATTATTTTATTAGTCAAACTTAATATTCTAATCTTAAATGTCATGTTTTCATTAGCTGTAAAGGGAAAATCATTATAATTAAGTGGAAAAAAAGGCTTGAAAATGTCAGTGTTTGTGTAATTAATCTATATAATGTGTGCCTCTTAGAAAATGAAGTTACTAAAATGGGTGAACTTTTCTGTGATATTCTAAGTTGTTGAACATGATTTATATGCAAATGTTGAAAGAAGAAAAAACATGAGTATGTCCAGCTGTTAGGGAAGAAGATAGATTCTGCATTCATATCTAAAAATGTGTTGGTTTGTGTGTGTCAACCTCAGAACAAAAGCAAGGCACGTTGTGAAAATGTTGTAAGTCATTATCCATAGAAAATTAATTCTGTTGTATCCTGAGCAAATAGGCTACTCATAGAGGAAGAAGCAATTATCCCTAAAGCAACAAAAAAAACATGAAAGTCTAATTTTCATGTACTTGTCTTGAGGTTTGATGAAGCTAAAGTCTAAATGTTTCACCATAGTGACCATTTTTACATTTGGAGGAAAATGAAGCAGAACTGCAAGTCAAAGACAACTTTCCCAACTTTGAGGAACTGGTGCAGTAGCAACATATGTGGATGATTTTCTGCTGGAGGAACTTTTGCACTTGTCAAAATATACCAAAAGGAAAGAAAATTATGTGTAAATATAGAGGCAAAATTTCAAGACATCATGGAGGAATTTAAAATTTGAGCATAAATGGTCTTTCCAAAAGAAGGATGACCCAAAACATAAATAGAAATTAGCTTTAAAGTGACTGATGGAAATCTACAGCTGAAAAGAGTGTGTATCTTTTAATAGATTAGATATGAACAAATGCTTATTATTGTATATGTAGCAACGTTCGCAGATACAAACACAAAATTCATGACAATAAAACACACGGAATGCAATAATTAGGCTATAAATCAAGAAAGAGATTAAAAAACTACAAAACTAAAAATAATTGCATGGATACAGAATTAAAGTGAAACATTGTGAGAAACTAAAAGTCTGCAATAAAAAGATTCCAGCTGCTCACATGAACACAGATTATTTTATTTGAAAGGTAAGATGTGTATCATTCTAACAGTGAACTAGATAGTCCTATTAAATATTGTGGACTACATGAGAAGGTGCTGTGGTCAATAGTGTTGAAGGCAAAGGGAAAAGCTTAGCTAAAGTAAATTTTCTAAATTTTGGCCATCAAAATGGCCAAAATTATCCTTAGCATGGAATTTCCAAGGAAGATTTATTTATTTTATTTTATTTATTTATTTTTTTGCCAAACATGACTGCTGTTCCAAAACTAAAATAACTTGCCCTGCAACTACATTTTCAAAAATCCAAGACAAGAATGGTTATATTGGCCTGTAGTTTATTTTGAATAAGACAGATATGATCTCATAATTAGTTCAACGATGACATGTGACTATTGCTCTATCCAAAGGGATAACAGCAACTTGGAAAAGAGTCAGATGAACTATACGGATTTCAAAGTTTGACAATCTGAGGGCGAGCAAGTTATTGATGAGAATAATGTCATGTAGACTTTGGGATTCCTTAAGCAAACTGAAAATGCAGAAACACTCACAAGTAAAGAATCACAATGATTTCTACTTGTCATACAGCAAGGGATTAATTACAGAAACAATTCATGGACGTCCAACTGTTTTCAAAAAGCATAAGTGAAATGTGACGTTCCCAAACCACTGCATCACATTGTAGGGCTTCTTTCGTTTTGTGCTGCACAATTTCCCACCTCAGTTTCCACTCCAACATACATACACATATCACACACACAGTCCCTCTCTGTTCAGGCCATCTCATAACCCATGCCCCTTTTGCCATTTCTCATTCCATTAAACCTTGAATTATTCAAAGCAGATGAAATTGATTTCTTGATAGTTTAATCGCAAATCAAAACCGAACCATCGGCCCAGTTCGTTCCCCCCAAGACAATTTTTGACAATCAAATATTCATGGAGAAATGAAATGTTAGCAGATCATTTCTGCTTCTAGCTGATTAGGCAGACACAATGAAATTCAGATGGAGAAAAGAGGTAGGCATGGAATTAACGTATGCCAATATGCCATGGAAAAAATGGAAAATGAGATAAGATTTTCAGGCTTGATTCTCTGATCAAGGCAAAGCCCCTGAATAGAAGGCTGTTCCAAATATACAATATACACACACGCACACACACACACGCACCCATACACACACACACACACATGCACCCATACACACACACACACACATATATATATATATATGATATCCTCCTGACTACCAGTAGTTCAAATTTGTCCTCTGTAGAGGACATTTGTAAACTTGAATACTTCCCACCCACTGCATACTACTGAATTAATTCCTTTTGCTATCTACAGAGGACATTTAGGGCTTTTCAATGATACCAAATGTGAAGGGGTGTGGCTTTTGTACTTCCTTTTCCTCATTCAGAAAAATGGCGTCCATCAGTACAAGCACATTTTATGGGAAGATAATAAGTAAGTGCATAAAACTTTTTATTGTGCAAATTTTGGTTTAAAATTTTGTTGGCATATTCTAAATAAGTCTCTTAGCAGCATATTAAAACATTCTATGAAGTATTTGGACTGTATTTTATTGCAGTATTAGAAAGTTGAAAAATTGTCCTCTGTAGTGGACATTTGTAGTTATTTCCTCTGTTTTGTTCTGTTTTCTTTTCTGTTGATTGTTTTAAATGAAAAGAAAGGGAGTCGTTCTCAGATACAGAGAGAATTGCACCGCTGATTATTGATGGAGGGCTGCACAGTGGCGCAGTTGGTAGCACTGTTGCCTTGCAGCAAGAAGGTCGTGAGTTCGATTCCCAACCCGGGGTCTAGCTGCACGGAGTTTGCATGGTCTCCCTGTGCACGCGTGGGTTCTCTCCGGGTACTCCGGCTTCCTCCCACAGTCCAAAAACATGACTTAAACATGGTTAATAGGTCTTTCTAAATTCTCTCTAGGTGTGAGTGTGTGAGTACATGGTTGTGTGTCCTGTTTGTCTCTGCCTGGAGACAGACTGGCGACCTGTCCAGGGTGTACCCTCACCCGGAACGTTAGCTGGAGATAGGCACCAGCATCTCCTGACCCCATTAGAGACAAGGGTGTAAGAAAATGGATGGATAGATTATTGATGGAGACTCAGATATTGAGTTGTCTGATGAAGAAGGTGAAGATGCAATGTTTCAGGCAGAAGCAGAGGAAGTTCAGAGAGCTCTGAGGATGAAATTCAAATAGGGCAAGCAAATGCAGAGTCAGATGAAGCAAGACAGTCCACATCTCAGTCCAGTAGCACAGGAATTGCTATGATACTCACACTAATATTTATGTTATTTATGATGGACAGTTTTGTCAATGTGAAATTATTGATGCTTGGATATTTTCTATGGGAAAAAGCTTTGCCAGGAATGAGGAAGAAAGAAATGATTTAGCTCTATTCAGCTGAGACTCGATTGGCTGTATCCTTTTGAGCCAAAAGATGACTTACTCAATGTGATGTGCAGAGTGGTAACGTCAAACACATTAGCTCAACAGATTGCATTATCTCTCAAAACATTCCTGTGCACAGCTGCTTCCATCATTCAAGAGCATGTTTAGAGGCGCTACAGTTTATGATTTACACCCTGGAGAAGACTGAGTTTTTACTTTAAGGATAAAAATCAGTTCAGAGAAAATTGGGTTAATGATCATCTGATAGGCCATCCGCAATTTTCTGGATCTTCCGGGCTTAAATCATTCATCAGTTGCCTTTTGCACAGTGTAATGAATGATTTAGCAATAGTGGGAAACGAACAGAAAGACGCGAGGAAGATCAACAGTGGAACCAGGACAAGTGCAACAGTGGAATCCAGCAGCCAAAGAAGGAAACAAAGGAGCTCACAAACTGCCGAGATGTGATTGTAACATGCAAACCAGGTGAGCACCGTTAACAGAATCCAGATCAGGTGCAAAAAATAACTGAGGGAAGGTAGAATAAGAGGCACAGAAGAAACTGCATAGAAACACAGAAGATCCAGCTAACCAAAAGCTAAGGACTAGTGCCAACACAAGAGTCTACACTAAAATTCACAGAACAAGACAGGTGACAGGAAAGTCAACAAAAAGGACTACACTAATGTGATGACACCCTAAAGACACTAATGATCTAAATACAAACACAAGTTAGAACCAAAATGTAGACAGCTGTGGATTATGTCACTGTCAGGTTGCAAAAACAAAATACATTTATTTCATTGGGATGGCAAGACAAAAATAAACCATGAATGTGGAGGGGAAATTTTACATTTTTATTTATTTATTTGTTGGATGAAAGCCGGGCTGCACAGTGGTGCAGTTGGTAGCACTGTTGCCTTGCAGCAAGAAGGTCCTGGGTTTGATTCCCAGCCCGGGGTCTTTCTGCGCTGAGTTTGCATGTTCTCCCTGTGCATGGTGGGTTCTCTCCAAGTACTCCGGCTTCCTCCCACAGTCCAAAAACATGACTGTCAGGTTAATTGGTCTCTAAATTCTCCCTAGGTGAGTGTGTGTGCATGGTTGTTTGTCCTGTTTGTCTCTGTGTTGCCCGGCGACAGACTGGTGACCTGTCCAGGATGACCTGGCCTCTCGCCCGGAACGTAGCTGGAGATGAGCACCAGCACCTCCTGACCCCACTAGGGACATGGGTGTAAAGAAAATGGATGGATGGATGGATGAAAACCATCTGTAAACAAAATTTTTCCACAAATTTGCCATAAATTATTAATATGATTTCAGTCTTAATATATTAAATCTAAACCTTTCCTTTGTGGCGCAGGCTGCATGTTTAAGGTCTTTCCATCTCAGTCTTTGTCCCCATATCGTCTTTTGCAGCTTCTGAATGGATTTCTTCCCTGAAATCTGTATATATCCCTATTCATCCATCTCCATATCAACTTGACCAACTTTTCTGAGCTTGCTGAAGATATGCTTCACCAGAGCATAATCCAGCCACCACCTTGTTTCACCTCAATAATTTTTAAGGAGCTCTGCAGTGTTAGATTTTGCAATATATTGCGTTATGGATGAGTGACTAAAAGTGTGAAGGAAGGTGTTCATCTGCCAACAGCACCTTCTTCTTCATGTCCCTTACATGATGGTTGTAAACGTCAAATTAGACTTCTTATAGCTTTCTCTGAATGATAATTATCTTCTTTCCACTCTTTAGTAATGGCCAGAATTGGGAAGTGAGCAGCTGATAGTTGTTATGTCAACTGTTTTTCCTTCAAGCTGTGCTTCTCTGCAGCAGGTAATGTTGAGTTTGAATTACTAATTAGATCGGGCACCAAACTGTTCTGGATTTTGTTTAAGGGCATTTGGGTAAAAAGGGCTAAATTGAAATGTATAACACAGCTATTTGTTGGTCATTTATATGTGAAAAAATAAAATGAAAAGTATTTTCCTTTCTCTTCACAATTATGCAGTGCTTTGTGTTGCTGTATCACATAGAATCCCTATAAACTGCTTAAATGTTTGTGCCAATAAAATAACACAATGTGAAAAAGTTCTAGTTTATAAACAGTAGGCACAGTCAATGTTGTAAGAATAGCAAGATTTCCTCTGTCCAATCAGGCCTCAGGTTTATTGCAAATAGCACTGATGAACAGATTACCTAGGCTATATTTTTGTTCCTATTTAACAGATGAATAAACTCCTAGAACTCCCACAACTAACACATCAGATAAGTGATGTGAGACCTGTTTTTTACTTCAATAAAAATCTGATAAATGTTCAGAATATGTGTTGGTATAATTTTAAAATCCCAAACTGCTACACCTGTCGATGAACCTACAATACATTTGTACTCGTCTATGATTTAAAAATCTAATGAAAAAATAAATAAATAAATAAATAAATAACTTGTCTTAGTCAACATTAAAATCTCCAGAACGGACCTCAAAGAAAACTGGAAATTGTTATCCACAATCCGTCATAAAGAAATAACAAATAAAGGAATAACATTTGACAAACATTTTAAAATCTGCAGTAGGCAGTATAATGAAGGCCTTCATAATCCCAAAAACTTATATTAGCAGCATATGAAAAAAACTGGAAAAAGAAAAGAAGAGTTGAACAGAAACAAATATATA